>CM037996.1:427326-721421 GCA_021234005.1 Nephelium lappaceum
GCTTCAACTAATCTGCCATATCTATCCTTTGGGGCCCATGAAAGATGAACTTTCAAATCTGCATGCAAACCTGCAAAGAATCTTTTGCTCTTCTGTTCTTCATTCTCTGCAATCAGAGGGACTACCCGGATCAACTCTGAAAATCTCTTTTCGTAATCCGCCACGGACATAGATCCCTGCTGTAAACTGAAAAACTCATCCGTCCGTGCATCCTGGTCCGTCTGAGGGTAAAAATGCACTTTGAACTCCCTCTCAAATACCGCCCAGGAAATCCCCTCCGGGTATCGTCTCTCTAGGGCCTCCCACCAGTCCTGAGCCCTATTCTCCAACAAAAATGAAGAGAACTCTACTCTTTGCTCCTTTGAGCAATCCATCACCCTATAAATTTTCTTCATACGATCCAGCCATTCTAGGGCATTCTCTGGATCTCCCTTGCCATCAAACGGCGTTCCACCCAGCTTCTTTACCCTTTCTATATCATTTCTCCTATCAACAGGAGCCTCCCGCGGCTGCTGATGCTGCTGCATCGCCGCTGCTAGCATCTGAGCAAACTGCTGCGGATCAAAACCTCCCGCAGCCTGGCCACTCGGTCCAGCTTGCTCAAACGTAGGTGGCTCAGCTGGGGCATTTACCGACTCGGTACCATGCTCGGACCCCTCAAAAAGTGGAGTCTCAGTAACTGGAGCTCCTGCGAGAGCTCTACCGGAACCCCGTCGACCACGTCCGCGACTACGTCCGCGTCGATCCATAGTGCTGTGATTTCCAAACATTAAACTTATGAAAAATTTGAAAATCATTTCCAAATACGATGCATGACATTAAAATACATGTGGTTGCGTATTTCATTATCAAAACATAACATACTATACTTTTATTCTCAAAATTGCGCTTAAACCGCGCTCTGATACCACTCTGACAGACCCCATTTCCTAGGCGATCTGCTGGCACCCTACGGTGACCCTCCAGTTAGCCCTTATGCTCAACTAAAGAATCCCCCGCAGAGCTAAGCCATATTCTTTCTCAACATTTACGAAAACAGCGGAAACGAGGGGAAATTTTTCATTTTTATTTTAAAACCTTTTCAAAATATTTTATAAAAATTTGGGCAGCATCCCGTCTGTTTTTCGGACTTTGCCACCCTGTAAATAATAAAATTTAACACTTCTAAAATCATAAAAACAATTTCCCCCAACTACGGAGCCTCAGGCTCTCAATTTCCCACACAACCACAACCACAAATTCAAGTTTCAATTTATGAACTAGTTATCAATAAAATCTCATGTCATGCATCAATTTACTTCAAAACATAATTTAAATCCACAAAATAATATTTACAAAACCATGTGGATCTAACAAAATATTTACATCACTTAATATTAAACCAAAATATAATTGGGAAATCACATTAGCACTGACGCCGCGGCTATCTAATGTCGTCCGGGGAAATCCGCAGCTATGGTACCTGTGCCTGGGAGGTTTGTTTAAAAATACAGAAAATATTGGGTGAGCTTTAAAAGCCCAGTGAGTGTCATAATGTATCATTTAAACCATACTTTATAAAAACCTCCCTAAAACATTTTCAAATTCATTTATTTTCAATCAAGTTTCATGCATTAATAATATAAAACATATATTGCACGGTTTTCAATTTCATAAAGGGATCTCCTATGGTTGCGGGGTTTTTATTCTAAAACTCTTTTTTTTTCTTTTTAATGAAACGAACTGGTCCGACTCCGCTCGAAGGTGTCCTGCCAACCAGTCGTTTTCATTATCATAAGCCAGATATGGTCCGACTCCGCTCGAAGGTGTCCTGCCAACCAATCCGGCTCCCGTCAACCTATAGTGACCCGTGCCTCATGGTACCCTAGTATAGAGCGGGATCCTGAAACGCTCTCTATCCGGTTCATGTAGCGGAATCCTGCATCGCTATAGAGCGGAACTCTGTCTCGCTCGGGTAAGCTAGCAAATAATATACCTTTCACGCGCATTGGGCTAATCTCTCAGACATCTGACTGACACGACATCTTGCGGGTATCTCCCGCGGTTAGTTTAGTTAGTGACATACTGACAGTACTAACTCTACCAATGCGCGCTTCGGGTACTCAACCCAGACCGGTACTAATATGATACTATCATGGGTAAGCCATCGGTTTTATTTTCATATTTTCAATCCATTTCACATATAAGCAATTTAAACATGAAACCATCATTTCATGAAATCACAAAATCATAACATCAGTTACCGTGCTATTTATCATTTAAATCATATTTCATTTTCATCAAAAATATCAAAACATGCATGAAACATCCATTCATTTATCAAATCAACAAAAGCGTATAAAAATCAGTTTGACACTCACCTTCCGCTATTAATTCCAAGCGGATTTCCGGAAGCCTCTAAAACTGCGCTCTAGCGCTCTTCCCTGGCTCCACCGGATCGCTCGTCACCTACACAACATATATATACGTAAATTTACGCTCGCATCAACTTCCGTAACTCAAAATAATTAAAAACTACACCAACGTCTCTAATAAACCATTTTTAGGCGTAATCTCTCCATTTTGATTCCTTAATCAAATTTCCAACTTTTATCAACTTAAATACGCCTAATTAAACTCATTAGGGTCGTCCGAACTCTCAACGGACGCCGTATGGGTCAATTTACCAAATTGCCCATAAAACTAGTTTACGCGCGTTTTTGATTTCTCTTTGAATCTTTGATATTTTCTTAGCTTTCTAACCTCCCTATCAACCTCAAATACTTGATTTTCAACTTGTTTTCACTCAAAAATACTCAATCAACAACTCACAACGAAATCCATCTCAAATCAACTCATATACCAACAAAAATCATCATTTTCGAACTCAAACAACTCACCCCTTTCTCTATCGCGTTGACTTTGCTTTTGGGATGGTTTTGGACTGATTTTGGGATGGATCTGAGCTGGGTTTGGGCTGGTTTCCTTCCTCTTTTCTTCCCCTCTCTTCCTCTCTCTCTTTCCCTCTCGGCTCTGCCGCAAAGTGCAGCTGTCTTCGCCGTTGACTGGTGCTGTCCCTGTCGCCGATCTGCTGTCTAATCGCGCGGGTGGAGGGCTGTCTTCCACTTCGTTTCAGCTCGTTTCTGGTTCGGGTCGGTGCAAGGGCTGCTGGAGCACCTCGTCGGCGTGGTTGCAGCGGCGGTCAAGTCCGATTCGCGCGGCAGTGCAGATCTGTTTCAGCATCGCGCGTCATCAACTTCATCTATTCTTTTCGCTGCTGTTCGGCGGTGATTAGCTCGGCTTCAGTTGGGTCTTGCGGCTGTGGCCGGCGATCTTCTTCTTCTTCTCTCCTTCTTCTTTCTTCTCTCTTCTTCTTTCTTTTCTTTCTTCTCTCTTTCTTTCTTTCTTCTTCGCGAGAGAGACTGGTTTGTGGTTGATAAAAGTCAACACACCTTTCTTTGGCTTCTGTTTTCCTCCACAATAATCTCTTTAATTCCATTTACGCCCTAAGACAAATCCATTCTCCTCCCTTAAGTTCTAGCTTAATCTCACTACGACCACAATTATTAAAAATTATCTTCACTTTAATCCATTTCTACCTTAGAAATTATTCAACTTCACTTATCATTTTAACTTCCCGTTTAATCTCCAATTGACTTTAAATCAATTCCAATGGGTTCTCTATGACCTTAAGCGTCTCCATAATTAATTTAGATCTCTAATCACCACTTAGGGACGATTCCTAGGTATCCGTACAATAATAAAAATAGAGGGTTTACAATTCTCCCCTCCTTATAAAAATTTCGTCCTCGAAATTAAATTACATACCTTACTCAAACAGATGAGGATACTGAGCACGCATCTGCTCCTCATGCTCCCATGTAGCTTCCTCAGATCCATGATTCCTCCACAAGACTTTAACCAATGGTATTGCTCTACGGCGCAACACCTGTTCCCTACGATCCAAGATCTCAACAGGTTGCTCTTCGTAGGATAAATTCTCTCTAAGTTGCACCGGCTGCTCTCTAAGGATATGCGAAGGATCCGCTACATATTTCCGTAACATGGACACATGGAATACATCGTGGATATTCGCTAACTCTGGTGGCAATTCCAATCTATAAGCCACCTCTCCAATCCTTTCCACGATCTCATACGGCCCTATATACCGCGGACTCAGCTTGCCTCGCTTTCCAAATCTTAACACACCTTTCCAAGGCGAAATCCGCAGAAACACTCTATCACCCACCTGAAATTCCAAATCTCTTCTTCGATTGTCCGCATAGCTTTTCTGCCTATCATTGGCTATCTTCAGCTTTTCTCTGATCACATTTACTTTTTCTGTAGTGATCTGGACAATCTCTGGGCCAATCAATTTCCTCTCACCTACCTCATCCCAACAAACTGGGGTTCTACATTTCCTGCCATACAACGCTTCATAAGGTGCCATCTCTATACTGGACTGATAGCTGTTGTTGTAGGCAAACTCTATCAATGGTAGGTGAATATCCCAGCTTCCCCTGAATTCCATAACACAAGCTCTCAACATATCCTCAAGGGTCTGGATAGTCCTCTCGGATTGGCCATCCGTCTGTGGGTGAAATGCTGTGCTGAAATGCAATCTGGTGCCTAAAGCTTCCTGCAACTTAGGCCAAAATCTCGATGTAAACCGAGGATCTCTATCTGATACAATAGACACTGGGGCGCCATGTAATCTAATGATCTCATTCACATATAACCGCGCCAATCTATCCAGAGAATAGGTAGTCTTGATTGCTAAAAAGTGAGCAGACTTCGTCAATCGATCAACAATTACCCATATAGCATCATGCCCACTCTGTGTCCTCGGTAGCCCTACCACGAAATCCATAGTAATCCTCTCCCATTTCCACTCAGGGATCGGTAAGGGCTGCAGTAAACCTGCCGGTTTCTGATGTTCTGCTTTAATCTGTTGACAAGTCAAACATCTAGAAACGAACTCTGCTATCTCTTTCTTCATTCCTCTCCACCAATAGTGATCTCTCAGAGTCCGATACATCTTTGTACTCCCTGGGTGCATGGCGTAAGCGGATGAATGTGCTTCTTCCATAATTTCTTTCCTCAAATCTCCCACATCTGGCACACACAATCTCTGATCCAACACCAGTGTCCCGTCTTCTCTCAGAGCAAAATTACCTCCTTGCCCAGTTTCAATTCTACCCTTGAGTTTCATCAATTCTGGATCCTGCAACTGTAGCTCTCTAATACGATCTACTAAAACTGGACGGACATGAAATGCTGCTACTAGAGCTCCTGAGTCCGTCGTCACCAATCTAACACCCATGGATCTCAACTCCACTAGAAAGGGTAGATACTCCACCTTCAACTGAGCTAATGAATGGGTATACTTGCGACTCAAGGCGTCTGCAACTACATTCGCCTTGCCTGGATGATACTCTATGGTGCAGTCATAATCTTTAATAAGTTCTATCCACCTCCTCTGTCTCATATTCAATTCCTTCTGGGTGAATAAATACTGCAGACTCTTGTGATCAGTAAAGATCCTGCATGATACACCATATAGATAATGCCTCCATATCCTCAAAGCAAACACTACTGCAGCAAGTTCAAGGTCGTGTGTTGGGTAGTTCTTCTCATGATTTTTCAACTGTCGCGATGCATAAGCCACTACCCTATCATTCTGCATCAACACACACCCTAAACCTTGCCTAGAGGCGTCGCAATACACAGTAAAGCCATCCTCCCCTGATGGAAGGGTAAGAACTGGTGCCGAGGTCAACCTATACTTCAGCTCATCAAAGCTATACTGGCACTCATCTGACCATACAAACTTTTCCTCTTTTCTTGTCAGTCTAGTAAGCGGAGTTGCTATTTTTGAAAATCCCTCAACAAACTTCCTATAATAGCCTGCCAGTCCCAAAAAGCTCCTAACCTCGGTCACATTCGTAGGTGCTTTCCAATCTAAGATTGCTTCTATCTTCTGGGGATCCACACTCAACCCATCAGCTGATATCACATGTCCTAAGAAAGCAATCTGATCCAACCAAAACTGACACTTACTAAACTTCGCATATAACTGGTGCTCTCTCAAGGTCTGTAAAACTATCCAAAGATGTTCCGCATGCTCCTCTGGACTACCTGAATACACCAAGATATCATCAATGAATACAATCACAAATCTATCCAGATATGGCCGAAACACCCTATTCATCAAATCCATAAATGCGGCCGGAGCATTCGTCAATCCGAATGGCATCACTAGAAACTCATAATGTCCATATCGGGTCCTGAATGCAGTCTTAGGAACATCTTCTACACGAACTTTCAACTGATGATAACCGGATCTCAAGTCTATCTTAGAATACACTCTGGATCCCTGCAGCTGATCAAACAAGTCATCAATCCTCGGGAGTGGGTACTGATTCCGTATCGTCACCTTATTCAATTGACGATAATCAATACATAATCTCAAACTCCCATCTTTCTTCTTTACAAAAAGTACTGGAGCACCCCACGGAGAAGTACTCGGCTTTACAAATCCTTTATCCAGTAACTCTTCCATCTGAACTTTCAATTCTTTTAACTCTGCTGGAGCCATCCTGTAAGGGGTAATAGAAATCGGTCCAGTTCCCGGAATCAGATCTATCTCAAACTCTATCTCCCTATCTGGAGGCAATCCTGGGAGATCATCTGGGAACACATCTAAGAACTCTCTGACCACTGGAATCTCTTCAGGGTAAACTTCACCTTTTTCCGTCTCAACCATATAAGCTAAATACCCCTGACAACCCTTACTAAGCATCCTACTGGCTGTCATTGCAGTGATCAAACTAGTAGCAATCGCCTTCCGTACCCCACGGAATACTACCTCTGGCTCCCCTAATCGTGCCAACTTAACTTCTTTTCTGTAACAATCCATTGTAGCTCTATACTTGGATAACCAATCCATTCCTAGTATAACATCAAAATCTTGTATATCTAACACAATCAGGTCTGCCGGAAACTCTCTCTCCTCAATCACAATCTTTCCGTCTCTAATCACTCTATCTGCTATCAATAAGTTTCCGGTCGGAATGGATACTAGCATACTATCCAATGGTAGAACTAGTGCATTCACTTTCATCGCAAAAGGCACGGATACAAAAGAATGTGTAGCCCCTGGGTCAATCAAAACATAAGCAGAATAGTCAAAAATCGAGATCATACCGGTAACAACCTCCGGAGCTACATCAGCCTCCTGCTGAGTGACTGCAAAAACACGAGCCTGGGTGCTAGGTCTACCAGCCTGAGCTGCTGAAGTAGACGGTCCTCTGCCCATCGCACCCCTGGTAGAGACTGAGGTACCCCGTCCTCTCATCTGGAAACTCCTACCTCCTCGTCTCTGACCTGTGCTCGCCTGAGAGGCAGCTGTAGCTGAAGATCCAGCCTCTGAACTGGGAGTAATCAACTGTGGGCAATCTCGTATAAAATGTCCCTCCTGCCCACACTGATAGCATGTAGGGCCTCTGGTCTTATATCTGCACTCTCCCTCATGTCTCCTCCCGCAGATACTGCACTGTGGGAAACTACCCCTGGTATCGCGGGATCCTCCTGAAGCTGCTGGTGATCTGAATGATCCCTGTCTAGAGGATGTCCCCCTGCTCATCCTCCTCCAACCTGTCCATTTGGGCTTCTGATCTTTCTTTGTTGTCTTACTCGACCCTTCCTGTGGCTGACTGGAGCTACTGCGCTTACTTCCTGATTGTCTACTCTGTTCATTTCTCTCTACCTCCAGTGCCGCTTCAACTAATCTGCCATATCTATCCTTTGGGGCCCATGAAAGATGAACTTTCAAATCTGCATGCAAACCTGCAAAGAATCTTTTGCTCTTCTGTTCTTCATTCTCTGCAATCAGAGGGACTACCCGGATCAACTCTGAAAATCTCTTTTCGTAATCCGCCACGGACATAGATCCCTGCTGTAAACTGAAAAACTCATCCGTCCGTGCATCCTGGTCCGTCTGAGGGTAAAAATGCACTTTGAACTCCCTCTCAAATACCGCCCAGGAAATCCCCTCCGGGTATCGTCTCTCTAGGGCCTCCCACCAGTCCTGAGCCCTATTCTCCAACAAAAATGAAGAGAACTCTACTCTTTGCTCCTTTGAGCAATCCATCACCCTATAAATTTTCTTCATACGATCCAGCCATTCTAGGGCATTCTCTGGATCTCCCTTGCCATCAAACGGCGTTCCACCCAGCTTCTTTACCCTTTCTATATCATTTCTCCTATCAACAGGAGCCTCCCGCGGCTGCTGATGCTGCTGCATCGCCGCTGCTAGCATCTGAGCAAACTGCTGCGGATCAAAACCTCCCGCAGCCTGGCCACTCGGTCCAGCTTGCTCAAACGTAGGTGGCTCAGCTGGGGCATTTACCGACTCGGTACCATGCTCGGACCCCTCAAAAAGTGGAGTCTCAGTAACTGGAGCTCCTGCGAGAGCTCTACCGGAACCCCGTCGACCACGTCCGCGACTACGTCCGCGTCGATCCATAGTGCTGTGATTTCCAAACATTAAACTTATGAAAAATTTGAAAATCATTTCCAAATACGATGCATGACATTAAAATACATGTGGTTGCGTATTTCATTATCAAAACATAACATACTATACTTTTATTCTCAAAATTGCGCTTAAACCGCGCTCTGATACCACTCTGACAGACCCCATTTCCTAGGCGATCTGCTGGCACCCTACGGTGACCCTCCAGTTAGCCCTTATGCTCAACTAAAGAATCCCCCGCAGAGCTAAGCCATATTCTTTCTCAACATTTACGAAAACAGCGGAAACGAGGGGAAATTTTTCATTTTTATTTTAAAACCTTTTCAAAATATTTTATAAAAATTTGGGCAGCATCCCGTCTGTTTTTCGGACTTTGCCACCCTGTAAATAATAAAATTTAACACTTCTAAAATCATAAAAACAATTTCCCCCAACTACGGAGCCTCAGGCTCTCAATTTCCCACACAACCACAACCACAAATTCAAGTTTCAATTTATGAACTAGTTATCAATAAAATCTCATGTCATGCATCAATTTACTTCAAAACATAATTTAAATCCACAAAATAATATTTACAAAACCATGTGGATCTAACAAAATATTTACATCACTTAATATTAAACCAAAATATAATTGGGAAATCACATTAGCACTGACGCCGCGGCTATCTAATGTCGTCCGGGGAAATCCGCAGCTATGGTACCTGTGCCTGGGAGGTTTGTTTAAAAATACAGAAAATATTGGGTGAGCTTTAAAAGCCCAGTGAGTGTCATAATGTATCATTTAAACCATACTTTATAAAAACCTCCCTAAAACATTTTCAAATTCATTTATTTTCAATCAAGTTTCATGCATTAATAATATAAAACATATATTGCACGGTTTTCAATTTCATAAAGGGATCTCCTATGGTTGCGGGGTTTTTATTCTAAAACTCTTTTTTTTTCTTTTTAATGAAACGAACTGGTCCGACTCCGCTCGAAGGTGTCCTGCCAACCAGTCGTTTTCATTATCATAAACCAGATATGGTCCGACTCCGCTCGAAGGTGTCCTGCCAACCAATCCGGCTCCCGTCAACCTATAGTGACCCGTGCCTCATGGTACCCTAGTATAGAGCGGGATCCTGAAACGCTCTCTATCCGGTTCATGTAGCGGAATCCTGCATCGCTATAGAGCGGAACTCTGTCTCGCTCGGGTAAGCTAGCAAATAATATACCTTTCACGCGCATTGGGCTAATCTCTCAGACATCTGACTGACACGACATCTTGCGGGTATCTCCCGCGGTTAGTTTAGTTAGTGACATACTGACAGTACTAACTCTACCAATGCGCGCTTCGGGTACTCAACCCAGACCGGTACTAATATGATACTATCATGGGTAAGCCATCGGTTTTATTTTCATATTTTCAATCCATTTCACATATAAGCAATTTAAACATGAAACCATCATTTCATGAAATCACAAAATCATAACATCAGTTACCGTGCTATTTATCATTTAAATCATATTTCATTTTCATCAAAAATATCAAAACATGCATGAAACATCCATTCATTTATCAAATCAACAAAAGCGTATAAAAATCAGTTTGACACTCACCTTCCGCTATTAATTCCAAGCGGATTTCCGGAAGCCTCTAAAACTGCGCTCTAGCGCTCTTCCCTGGCTCCACCGGATCGCTCGTCACCTACACAACATATATATACGTAAATTTACGCTCGCATCAACTTCCGTAACTCAAAATAATTAAAAACTACACCAACGTCTCTAATAAACCATTTTTAGGCGTAATCTCTCCATTTTGATTCCTTAATCAAATTTCCAACTTTTATCAACTTAAATACGCCTAATTAAACTCATTAGGGTCGTCCGAACTCTCAACGGACGCCGTATGGGTCAATTTACCAAATTGCCCATAAAACTAGTTTACGCGCGTTTTTGATTTCTCTTTGAATCTTTGATATTTTCTTAGCTTTCTAACCTCCCTATCAACCTCAAATACTTGATTTTCAACTTGTTTTCACTCAAAAATACTCAATCAACAACTCACAACGAAATCCATCTCAAATCAACTCATATACCAACAAAAATCATCATTTTCGAACTCAAACAACTCACCCCTTTCTCTATCGCGTTGACTTTGCTTTTGGGATGGTTTTGGACTGATTTTGGGATGGATCTGAGCTGGGTTTGGGCTGGTTTCCTTCCTCTTTTCTTCCCCTCTCTTCCTCTCTCTCTTTCCCTCTCGGCTCTGCCGCAAAGTGCAGCTGTCTTCGCCGTTGACTGGTGCTGTCCCTGTCGCCGATCTGCTGTCTAATCGCGCGGGTGGAGGGCTGTCTTCCACTTCGTTTCAGCTCGTTTCTGGTTCGGGTCGGTGCAAGGGCTGCTGGAGCACCTCGTCGGCGTGGTTGCAGCGGCGGTCAAGTCCGATTCGCGCGGCAGTGCAGATCTGTTTCAGCATCGCGCGTCATCAACTTCATCTATTCTTTTCGCTGCTGTTCGGCGGTGATTAGCTCGGCTTCAGTTGGGTCTTGCGGCTGTGGCCGGCGATCTTCTTCTTCTTCTCTCCTTCTTCTTTCTTCTCTCTTCTTCTTTCTTTTCTTTCTTCTCTCTTTCTTTCTTTCTTCTTCGCGAGAGAGACTGGTTTGTGGTTGATAAAAGTCAACACACCTTTCTTTGGCTTCTGTTTTCCTCCACAATAATCTCTTTAATTCCATTTACGCCCTAAGACAAATCCATTCTCCTCCCTTAAGTTCTAGCTTAATCTCACTACGACCACAATTATTAAAAATTATCTTCACTTTAATCCATTTCTACCTTAGAAATTATTCAACTTCACTTATCATTTTAACTTCCCGTTTAATCTCCAATTGACTTTAAATCAATTCCAATGGGTTCTCTATGACCTTAAGCGTCTCCATAATTAATTTAGATCTCTAATCACCACTTAGGGACGATTCCTAGGTATCCGTACAATAATAAAAATAGAGGGTTTACACTTAATGTCACAAAAATAACTTAGAGAACAAAATCTTTAACTTTTACCAACAAACACTCAATATCACTTTCTAATTACATTGCTTGCTTACCTTCAATCTGAGCTAATGTGTTCTGTATTTATAGCAAAAATGTGCAGCAGTTATATGTAAAAGAAACATAGATAAAGCGGTTATAAATCAGATAATTATCAACCGAAAAAATAAAATATTTATCAAAAGATAAATATCTCAAAATAAAGAAAAAATATGCTATTTATGCACGATGTGTGCAACTTGAAACATGTAGAATAAAATAACATAATCAGTTGAATGAAAATCATATATTTATTAAAAGATAAATATCTCAAATAAAGAAAAATAATATCGGTTAAAAAATAGATAAGTCATATTTTTTAGCAATGACAACATCATTTTATTTTGTTTATCCGAACTTAGTCAAGAAGTTACTTAGATTCATTCTTCTTCTGCACATCTGCTGAAAAGCTTTACATTCTACAGAAAATACTCAGAAATAATCATAATAAGTGTCCTAAAAGATAAAAGAATAAAAATAAAAGATAAGCACATTTATCTTTTTGGAGACTTAATCTCTTTAATAGTAAATCTAAAAGTAAATAGGTAATCTTATGAAAGATGACATAAAAGAAATTAAATACAAGAGATAAAACTGTCAAGGAAATATATCTGAAGACAAATGACTCTGAATTCCTAATCTTATCAATCTGTAACCTGTGACCAAGAAAAAATGTTACAACATTTTATCAACCTAATATAATAAAATGTTACAACATTTTGTTAATTCAAGTGACATAAAATGTTACATCAAGTCTATTAACACAAAAAAGTTTTAGCATTTCAATAGTCATGAAATATTTTAAACACAGTAAACTGCCTTAATAAGATGTCAATACTTCATACACAAAAAGCTATGCATCAACAGAGGTACTCTTTCCATCAATTTAGTGAGAGCTTTAGCTTTATATTTAATCGATGGATTGCATGACTTGTGGTTGCTCAAAAATCAGCTTCCATTCTTCTTTCTTGACGAATTGTTTGAGCTAGGCCAAATACATGTGAATCATATAAAAGTTTCCATGATTGACCTTACCTACAATTTCTTTCAAGATAGTTTCATCACAGAAAGTTTGAACAGAAGCTTTTCTTAATGTAAAACATTCGTTGACCTCATAAGAATTTGTCTCCAACCACCACGAGTAGATGCATGACTCAAAAAACAACTCAAGAAACTATCAATACCTAGCGCACTGAAACTTCATGATGTTGGAGTCAAGTTCAAGGTTGGATCAAGTAAGAATTTGTTTGACATAAGATTCAAGAAAGGCGTTTTGGAAATTCCACGTACGGTAATATCTGCGTCAACAGAATCAATGTTATCAAATGTAGTGGCCTACGAGCAGTGTCATTGCGTCGATATTTACATGAATGACTATGTAAGCTTCATGGATAAACTTGTATCCACTTCCAAGGATGCAGGAATAATTGTCCAAAAGGGTATTATTAACAATGATCTAGGTAACATTGCATTGGTTCCAACTCTTTTCCACAACATTTAGACCATTGAAGAGCACGATACTTTATATTTTGTTGGTCTTGTTGAAGATTTGAATTGCTACTGCCAAGCACCTTGGCACAAGTGGAAGGCAAACTTGCGAACAGACTATTTTAGAACTCCATGGGCTACTGTTTCTGTCATTGCAGCTGTTATTCTTCTTTCTCTCACTTTTATACAAACTACATGTTCCATCCTAGCACTGCGATAATCTACCATATCAGATTTTATGTATAAAATTTCAATGGTATGTACTTATGTGTAAGTTTTAAATAAATTTTTCCTGTCTATCTCTCTATGTTTTTTCTTTCTTTTTCTTCTCTATATCTATCAGTTTCTGTTTTAAATGAAAATGCAATCCTGCATATGTGAATTTGTTTAAGGTGACATTTGATCTATGTTGAGGTGTGAAGCCTCCTGAAGTCATTGTCATGCTAACAACATGTAGCGCAACTTGGCTCCGCGAGTTGAATGTTGAACAGAAATTCATGTCGGAGTACTAAAGGGCAGCACGACATAGATGTCGCGCCTTAAGTCGTGCCTATGCGACCAGAAAGTAGTGCTACTTGATTTGTAGATGTAAGGATTTCCTGAATGACTAAAAAATTTGTATCTCTTTATTTTTTCGCTTTATATGTCCTTGATTTGTACTTTGCGATCACCTATTATTTTCTAACAATATAATCTTTATAACCTATAATCATTGCTTTATTCTCTTATTCTTGTATAAACTGTTGAAGAATGAGTCAAAATTGTGGGTCTATGTTTGTGTCAATAAGTCCTAGTATTTAGAAAGTTTGTTTATTGTTTTCTGATTTGTTAAGTGGGGATATCAGCCGAGATTTTTTCTACTTTAGTGGTTAAGTGAAAGTTGTTCACGTGCCTACTTTATCTCTATGTAGTTGAGATAATAAGGTAAAGTTAGTTTCTTTTGTAAGCCTATATAATAGGCCCGATTGAAGTTAATAAATGTGTTAGAGCAAATCCCAAAAGTGACTACTTTGTTTCCTCTCTTTTTTTATCTCCTTTGTTCCTTATTAGCTTCTAAAGCAATCATTGTCCTCTTCCTAACATAAACATGAGTTTCAACAACCCTTTTTACATCATGTATACACTACAATAGATTGAAATATGTTTCAAGAATGCTATGGACTTTATATGAAGTTATAATGGAGTTTTTTTTTTTCTTTTAAAAAATGGAATTGCAAAAATTTTATGTATATGTATAGTGTTTATGCAAAAAAGTGGACCTTCACACCAAGAAGTAAAGAGTTATTAAAGAAAACACCAAGAGGTAAAATGTTAGCCTAGTTAATCCACTCCGGTGTGATAAACAATAGCTTGAGTAACCTACGTCTCCTTTCTACCTAAAAACAAAGAAAAAGAGGTCAGGGGTCCATCGGTGGCTCACTAACGAAAGTTCTTCGATGCTCAAGTTAGTGGGTAGTTCGAATGAAAGCCTAAGCAGTGAAGGCTAGAAAGCAAGAAGGGATGAAAGAACATGACGGTTCTGATCACCTTAACGGCCCAGAACGACTCTCAATTGATACAGCAAAGCCACACCATTTACACTTTGTTATTATTGTCTTTGGTTAGGAGTCATAGTTATTTGTCTTTTATGACTTTTATTAGTGCCCAACCTTTGTTTAATGTTGTTTGTCATTTTATTTGCTTTGCTTTGCATTTGGAACATCTGACCTAAGGATTTTAGAAGAGTTGTCACTGTCATTTTAAGGAACTCTAGTCATTTCTACAATAGCGAGTTTTGCTCTCCAATATCCAAAATAGCAAGAGGAACTCTTTGGTTCCTCTCTATTTTTGCAAAATTATTTCTCTCTATTCTTGACTTCTGCATCAGATTGGTATCAGAGCCTAGATTTGAACTTTCCATGGGTTACTTGATGGCAAATGGCTGCAGTGGTTACCGTTCCGATGACGAAGAATGAAGAGTGCAGGCCGCCCTTTGGGTAACTCTTAACTAGTTTGGAGAAACGCTTTGTTGTGTTTGCTGTGTAAATGCACTAGGCTATAGTAACAATTGGAAAAGGGAGAAATGAGCAAGAACAACCTCAACAGGAACAACCGACAGATGTTACGCCTGCCTAACCTGATGGAGTTCGAGAACGGTGCTGAAACGAAGTGGTTCAGGGGCAACGTCCACGAGTTGGCCAAGAAGAGCTTCGGATGAAAGCTCGACAAGCTAAACAGATTGTCCTTACGAACGAGCTTGAAATGGATGATGGTGGTGATGCCGAGTTGGACACTAATGTGGAAGCAAAGGCTTGGACTTTTAGCGTGCCACAGTGCAACAGTCGACAACACCATCAACGAAATTACGAACAGCCTGACTATCGAATCAATGTAGACATTAAAATTTTTTATGGGCACCTTCATATTGAAGATTTCTTTGAGTGGTTGCACACAGTAGAGAATTTCTTTGAATATATGTCGATATCTAAAGATAAGCAACTCAAATTAGTTGCTTATTAACTCAAAAGTGGGGCATCTGCTTGGTGGGATCAATTGTAAAACAATCAAAGGTGAGAGGGTAAACATCCGATTCGAGTTTGGGCTCGTATTAATGAGAGCTGGATTTTTTTCTTGCTGATTATGAGCAGACGTCGTATCGTCAGTATCGACACTGTGAACAACAAAATGGAAGTGTCGATGATTATACGGAGGAGTTTTATAGACTAAGTGTTCGCAACAACTAGAACAAGACAAAGTTGCAACAAGTAATTGGTATATTAGGGGTTCAAAAGATGTTATTCAAGATCAATATAATATTCACCCTATTTGGAATTTGTTTGAAGTTGCGAGTTTAACTCTCAAAGTGGAGAATCAACTAGCATGAACGACCCTTAAGAAGCAAAATGCACGAAGAACCTCCATTGACCATACTTCCATCCCAAATTAACTAGCCCACAAACAAACACTAGTCACACATGCTAGAACCTGTAGCGTGATTGGAGGACATTCAAACTCTAAAACCACTGTTGAGCGATCCCAACCCAATTCTACCACTCAAAATCCTTATGTTAGACCTGGTCCTCTTAAGTGTTATCATTGCAACCAAGTAGAGCACCGCTCTAATGAATGCCCTCAACGAAAACTAAGAATCAAACCGACATAGAAGAGGAGTTTAATGACCTGGGTGTAAAGGATTACCAGGGAGTTAAACTAGTAGAAAAGGATAAAGGAAAGCACGTCATTTGCAATGTTCAATGACGACTACTCTCTTTAAAGCACTAAAACCTGAATAGCGGTATAGTATTTTTTGGACTTGTAGCATTATCAACCGGAAGATACGTAATGTCATCATTGGTAGTGGTAGCAGTGAGAACACTGTGTTGAAATCATTGGTGAAGGCATTGAAGCTACCAACCAGGACCTTATAAAATGAGGTGGATCAAGAAGGGTTTGGAAATAAGGTTAGAAGAAGTTTGTCGCATACCATTCTCCATTGGAAAGCACTACCAAGATGAATTTTAACGTTGTTGACATGGATGCTTGTCACATTTTGTTGGGGTGTCCTTAGCAATTTGATGTAAATGCTACTCATAAAGGAAGAGATAATACTTATGTGTTCAATTGGAAAGAGAAGAAGATTGCGTTACTTCGATCCACTTAATAATAAAAGGGATCGGCCCAACTCGGAATAGTCCTAACCTCCTATTTTGCTTGCAACTTCCAAGTCTCAATTTATCCAAGATGTTACATAAAGTGGACAGTTTGTAGTTGTGCTATTTAAAGAAACTTTGGGTAATAAGGCTAACGTACCAAAATCTGTACAGGTTATTCTCCAAGAATTCTCTGATGCGAAATTACCCTCCATGCTTAATATCCAACATCAGATAGATCTTATTCTCGGTGCCAACTTGTTGAATTTCCCCACTATCGTATGAGCCTTAGAGAGCATGAGATATTGTAGAAATAGGTTGATGATTTACTTCATAAGGGGTTGGTTCAACCTAGCCTCAACCATTGCATTGTGCCAGCGCTATTAACCTCCAACAAAATGGAAGTTGACACGTGTTGGATAGTCGAGTAATGAACATGATTACTATCGAGTACCACTTCCAAATTCCTTATTTGGAGGACACGCTTGACAGACTTAAGAGGCCAAGAACTGGACTTCCAAAATGGTTATCACCATGTTCGTATCTGACCAGGGAATGAGTAGAAAACAACGTTCAAGACTAGAGAAAGTTTATATGAGTGGTTGGTTAAGCCATTTGGACTTAGTAACGTTCTGAGCACCTTTATGCGTCTTATAAATCAAGTCTTGAAACCATTGATTGAGAGGTCAGTTGTTTATTTTGATGATATGCTAATAAATAGTACAAGTGACTCTAAACATTTACAACACTTATGAGAAGTACTTGATCTTCTCCGAACTAAGAAGCTTTATGTCAATCTAAAGAACTTTGAATTTCTTACAAACCAGCTGTTGTTCCTAGGTTTTCTTGTGAGCACATAGGGAATATATGCTGGTCCAAAAAAATTCGGGCCATTGTTGATAAGCCTATTCTAACCACCATCCATGAAGTTTGGAGTTTCCATGGACTGGCTACATTTTATTAAAGGTTTCATCACCATCACGGCTCCTCATAACTGATTGTTTGTGCCAAGTCAAGTTCAAATGGGGGCTCGAATAAGATGATTGCTTTTACCATACTTAAGGAGAGGCTTAGTACAGCCTTAGTTCTTGCATTACCGAACATTGAAAAGGTCTTTAAGGTTGAAACTGATGCCTCCATGTCTGGTATTAAGGCTATCCTCCTTTAAAAAGGACGACCAATTGAGTTCTTCAGCGAAAAGCTTAATGATGCTCATCAAAAGTGGTTTACCTATAAACAAGAACTCTAATCAATCATTTGAGCACTCAAGCATTGGGAGCACTGCCCTATCCAGAAAGAGTTCATATTGCACAATGACCATCAAGCCTTAAAGTATATAAACTCCTGAAAGTCTCTCAATTGAATGCATACAAACTGGGCTATCTTTCTTTTAGCTTTGTTTTCAAGCATCAGGTTGGACAATAAAACAAGGAAGTTGATGCCTTTAGTCGTCGTGCTTCCCAATCGACTTTCTTACACACGAAGATTATTGGTTTGAGTGCCTAAAGGACCAATTGAGAAGTAGTAGAGGACTTTCATATCCAACAATAGTATCTCTTCAAAGGCAGTTAGTTGTGTATTTCCCCGACTGCCCACTTCGTGAGCGGATTATCTATGAGTTTCATAGTGGCGGTTTAGTTGCTTACATGGGGCATGACAAGACCATTGCACTTGTTGAGGATCGATTCTATTAGGCCCATTCGTGATATGGCTCGCTATGTCCAGTGATGTGCTACTAGTCAGCAAACTAAATGTCATACTCATAACACCGACCTTTATACTTCCTTACCAATTCCTGATAATATTTAGGAAGATTTGATAATGGACTTCATCTTGAGACTTCCAAAGACATAACGACATGTTTATTTAGTGTTTGTAACGGTGGACTGCTTCTCCAAAATGGCACATTTCATTCCTTGCAAACGCACTGTTGATGCCTCTTATATCGCTAATTTGTTCCTCTGAGAGATTGTCAAGCTCCATGGTGTTCCTTGATCGATTGCTTCAGATTGAGATGTCAAGTTTGTTAATCACTTTTGGTGTAAGTTTGATATTGCCCTTAATCTTAACAACGCTTATCATCCTCAGACGGATGGACAAACTGAAGTTATTAGTAGAACATTGGGCAAGGTGATTCATAGCCTTGCAAGTCGTAAGCCCAAGCAGTGGGATGCAAGCTGAATTTGCATTTAATAGTACTCCTAAGTTCTAGCTTTGCCCATGATTCTGCCATGTTTGACAACCCTGCTACTCAGGTGGCAGATGAGGCTCGTCATCCCTGTTTGAATTTTGAAATGGCACTACCTCTCACGGGCTTCATATGCCCTATTGCTTTGAGGGCTTTCACTTTTCCCTGCCCATTTTAAATAACTAGGCCCTATGTTGAACACTCCCCTGGTTTTCCTTGCTGTCTCCTCAGGAATTTCCGTCCTTTGGGGTTACTTTTGCCAACCAGCCCCTTGTGATAATGGCCCTCTCACCTTGGGGTGCCCACAATTATGGAGCTAATTCCTTCCCAAACATACATATATATATATATATATATGTATATAATTTAAATGATTAATTAAAGTTCAACAAGAGTGTATGAAATGGGATCTACGAATAGCAAATTAAAGGTATCTAAGATAAATTTGCTTCTTTTTAATAAAATAAAGTAATAATAATTTGTATGCGTTTTTATAAAGAAGTCATGGGGAGAAGACCATTGATTTTCTAAACTCTTTGATTTGTCAATTCAATCATGTGTTACATACTTTTCTAAAAACTTACATGATACTTTCATAACAATTTCTGCTTCCCTTTTAGACTACTTCATGACAACTCCTAGTTCACATTGGAAAATTCAAATACGTGTTAAATTATATTAATTTAAAATTGTAACTTCAAATTTTGTTTATTTAAATTGCATTTGAGTGAAGTTTGAGTGTAAGTAAATTTAGGAAAGTTTAAGTGCACGATTGTACAGGTACAAATGAGTCAAAATGAGGTGTATTTATGAGAATTGTATAGTTCAATTGTGATATAGAAACATATTTATATTTTGTAAGTTTTCTGTATTTCAACTATAAAATTTTGTACCTTAAACTACAGACAAACGGATCAAATTAGAAGTTTATATAAATTAAGTAGAGAGAAAGGGACTGAGGATGTCATTAGAAGCAGTGGCTGAGCCAAGAATTTGGTAAACTATATATACGTAAGGTAAAGTAAATATGTATTAATATTTTAAAATTTATTTATTAAAAAACTAAATATAATAAAAAATCTAATGGTTCAAAAAAAAAAAAAGAAATCTAAATATGATTGGGTTGACAAACCGATACAAATATAATTTGCATAAAATATTTGAAATATTACTTTCCCTTACTATAGTCAAATTATGACAAGATAATGTTGGTCCAATAATGAACTTATCACACTTGCACGTTAAAGATCATAAGTTCGAATAATTTCTCCTCTCCAAACTTCTATTTAATTGTAATATTTGAAAAAATATATAGTCAAATAACATTTATAATAATGAACTTATCACACTTGCATATTAGAGAACATAAGTTTTACCATTCCTCCTCTCTAAACTTTGATTTAATTGTAATATTTGAAAAAATATATAGCCAAATAATAGTTATTCACTCATACAAAAATATGAAAAAAGACCTTTCAAATATATATAAATAGTATTTTTATAATTAAGTATACCTGATTTTAAAAAATAAAGACCAACCAATCAAATTCATCAATTGCATTATCTCTCCTATTTAATTCAAATGTAATAGATGAATTTAATTAATTTGTTTTTATCTTTTAAAATCAGGTATATTTGATTATAAAAGCAATATATATATATATATATATGAAACAGGGAGTGAATGTAAAAAGTAACCATTTTTTTTTTTACTTTATTTTTTCAAACTATTACAATTTTGTGTTGGGGGAGAGAGAAAACATAAGCTAATCTCTTTTTGTAAAAACAAATATCTAGGTTTTTAAAAGTGGTGTTAAATGTAACTTATTTATACTAGTTAGAAATGAATCTCTCTCTCATATAAGTAAACTCGTGAATAACAGTTGTCTGATATTATAGGAAATTGAAATCTAAAATTATAACACTTCCTTTGGTTTGAAAACAAAACATACATACATAATAAAACTAGAAAATGAGCCAATAAGATTTTGCATACAATCTATGTATCAAACATACTGTACTATAGGATCTTGGAGCATTTCATTGGCTTGGGGTGCTGTGGCCCTTGTGGGCACCCCATAACTTCGCCATTGCTACTAAATGTAAAAGAGGGAAAAAAAAGAACAACCTCATATTAATCTATTGTGTATAATTTATTCAAATCTTTAAATCTAAAATAGTATTATCAATCACAACATACATATTTTTGTTGAATCAATATTTCAAAAAAAAATTAATGAAAAACCTTTTTTAAATTTTATTTAACATGCTCCTCGAAAATATATGTTGATATAACTCTTATTCCATTGCGACACCCTTGAAAGTTATTTATAAAATTTCGTTGTTGCCACTGTCAGCTAGAGATTGACCACATGCAGGAGATGAATCTCATTAATAGAAGATTGTATATTCTCTTTTCTTGAGAAGGAAGGAACTTTCACGATAGAGAAGGTCATAAAAATCAATTGATATAACAAAATTTCATAATTTGAAATCGAAATCACAAGTTGAATTGTTATTGGCTGATTAGCATATGCAAATTGTGATTAATGAAAGGTGGGACTTAAATGTGAAATAGAAGTACTCAACCACCTTGCTAAGAGTGGATATACTTATAATTCATTAATTAGATCTTAAAAAAAGAAAAAAAAAGAAAAAGCTGTGCTCTCCCTGGTGGATTTATAACATTGAATTAAAGATAGATGAAATTATCTTTGATAAAGGGAAATCATTCTATGTCAATTTTCAATGAATTAAAAAAATGAAAGCAATATAAGAGTATCTCCAATGCTAGTATGCAATTTTGAATTTCTATTTGTGATACATTAACAATTTTTTTGAATATGGATCCACTTTGGTAAAAAAAATATAGAAATGCATATTATTTTCTTCATTGTAATTTTTAAAAGAAAAATATGTATCAACATTTAACCGATAAAAACAAAATATGTAGGTGGGACTGAAATAGGAGAAATACTATTTCACAAAGTGATTCTTAGAAAAACCACTAGGGGTTAGTAAATTAATGAGATACCAATTTATATGAACATCTTAATTTTTGTTAGAGCTAGTGGTTTTCAGCCAAGTACATCTCAGTCTTCTATCTCCACTTAGGCTGCCAGTACTCTAGTAAGACAAGCAGCTGCACTTCAACTCATGGTAGTATTGTTCAATGCTTGCTTATCTAGTTTATATAGTGGACCTATAGCTCTAGATATAAGCCACGTTACAACTGTGATCAATCAGCTAATGGCATGATAAGGTGGATAAATTGATGTCGACCAATTGGTGAGTACTCAGTTTGACTGTTGGTCAATAATTAACCTACTGATCGACGATCAAACTTGTAAAGAAAAATAAAAAATTTTCCATATAATCAAAATACAGTTATATGATCACAAAACATTAATATGAAAGCATAATCATCCCCTCTACAAAAATAACAATTGTGAGACCACAGGGGGGAAAATTATTATTTTTGAAATCTGACAACATAAATTGACGTTTCTTTAAATGTCAAAGAGATGACTAAATGATCCTCTCTATATAAACCACACCCCACTTAATATATGACTATGTTAAGTGCCATGGAAAGTAGAAGAAAGGACAAATGGACTGTTTTCCATGAACATTACATTCATGATTTAATTTCATAATAATATTTTCTAGCTTCAGGGCTCAAATTTAGAAGGTAATTCTAGATTATGAAAATTTGTTTTGGTTGATTTGACAACAATAAAATCCAATGATATTTATTAAAATTCACTATTATATATGTAGTTTTTACATAGGTGTGCTACGATAATTACCAATAATGTATCTCACTCGTGGACCATGGCATTTTAGTAAAATTGATGACATAATATTTAATAAAATAAAGATTATGTATGTCAGGGAAGTTGAGTGAAAGTTCTGTACAGGATTTATGGTTTTTATATGAATTTTGTTTCATAATTATAAAGCTATAATGTTATACATGTTTCATTACATTACTGCCTACAAAATCTACTTTCTGATATAAATCCAGTAGTTTAAACGAGTCAAAAAATTGGAGTATTCTCCAAACATATACAGAGACATGTAACTATACATGTTACTACTGGGTATTTAAACTAATTTTT
The DNA here is from genome assembly GCA_021234005.1 of Nephelium lappaceum. Taxonomy (NCBI): domain Eukaryota; kingdom Viridiplantae; phylum Streptophyta; class Magnoliopsida; order Sapindales; family Sapindaceae; genus Nephelium; species Nephelium lappaceum. The sequence goes on from CM037996.1 coordinate 450,343, forward strand.
TCATATGGTTTTCCAAATTGGATCGACTATGATTTACTGTTTACAAAACAGAAGGAAAAAAAAAAAAAGGTTTCTGAGTTATTCTACTAGCATTAAAAATATGATACCAAGAATTAACATCGGATAATAAATCTTTTTCTTTCACTTCTTTTTCTTTTATTCAATATAGAGTTTGTTAGAGTTTGATTATTTCTTGTAAGAGTTAGATTTTGTTAGAATTCATAAACTTCATAAATTTCATATAAAGTTTGTTAGAATTTTTTATGAAATCTATGAGTAGAGTAATAATTGTTATGGACTTTGCTAATAATGAATTTCACTCTAATACTATTAGAATCTATAAAGTTTTGGACTTTTAAAGTTCAATATGAAAAGTCTTGGATTTTAATGAAATATATACAAATCTGAATTAAATACACTTATATTATAATGGATACCATATAAATCTATATTGAATACATATAGATTTCTATGGATTTTTTAAAAACCTAAATTAAATACACTGTTTATTTTACTGAAAACATTTTAATAATGAAAGTTTCTTAACAAGGTGCTAGCTAGTAGCTAGTAATAATTATGTTATTCGTTCACGGTTTCTGCAGCTCAATTGATACAAGCTTTGTTCAGTTGCAAGTGAAGCAAGAAGAAGATGGACGGAGGCAATCAGCTGTCCTATGATGTACACTACTTGGAAACTCGTTTGACAGAGCAATTACAGAGATTGCAATCCTTATCCAGAAACTGTAGCGTCTATAGAGTTCCTCCTGGACTACGAATTCAGATAAAAGGCTCTTTACTCCAAAAATAGTCTCCATTGGCCCAGTTAATTACGACAAGCATCGTGGACTACAAGCTATGGAAGTCCACAAAAGCAGATATCCAAAAGATTTTCTTGGGCGAACCCAGATAAGCATTAGTGATTTAGTAATGTTTACAGGAGAAAAGGAACGTCAATTGCGTGATTGTTATTCAAAAACCATAGAACTTGGAAGCGATGATTTTGGTGGATGCTGCCTTCATCATTGAGCTCTTGCTTAGAAATGCGGAATTGGAAATCTATGTGAGAGCAAATTTCGTCGATCGTATGGTGAAAAAACCAAGCATGATCAGAGACATCCGGCCTGATTTGTTTCTGCTCGAAAATCAGCTTCCCATGTTTTTTCTTAGGGACTTGTTTGAGCTAGCCAAAAGAGCAGCACTAGATACTGACTATATCCGCCAACTTTCCATGCCTAAGCTAATACATAAAATGTGGTTGTGGAAATTTCTCATGATAGAGGAAGAATCGATAATAAATCACTTTCCTGAAGCAGAACATTCTGTTGATTTGATAAGACGTTGTCTTAAGCCACCAAAGCTACCAGTCACACCACTCAAGACCTTAACCATTATTTCAACACTCCATGGGCATCCATTTCTTTCATTGCAGCTACTGTTCTTCTCATATTAATCTTCTTACAAACTCTTTACTGTATGAAAAAGTAGGTTCTAGTACTATATAGAGATATATATATATATTTATATATTCATTGTATGTCTTTCATGGATTTCACTTGAGTTGCTAGACATGAAGGTGTGCTTTATATATATATATATATATTCATATATTCATATATATATATATATGTTCACTTGAATTGCTAGACATGAAGTGTGCTTGTCAAATAAGGAATAACTATAAGGAGTGCTGACTGTTATCTTATATATGAAATACCAGTAATGTTTTTGTTTCTTTCATACCCGTATAATTTATTATCTAATTATTTTACTGTAGTTTCAGGTTAACAAACTGGTTTGTACAACGATTGTTTTTTATTTTATTTTTTTGAGATACTATTTATTATGAAGATAACTTAAACTTAGAATACTATCAGACTAAATAAGTATAATATTAAAACTTATTAATTAGGGATTTTTCTTTTCGTAATACACTATCTTAACATGAAATTTAAAACTGCAAATAAAATTTTTCCTTAGAGAAACTTAAAAAGTACTCCAAAATTTATGACAAACACTTTTCGAATTTACCTTCCGCGATTAGTATACTTTATTTTTTTCCCGTACTTGGACCAAAATGGACTAAAATACCCTTAAAACTAAAATCAGTTACTTTAATTCGAGTCAAGTGCTACTCCCTGAGACCTAAACGCCTAAGACATGCATATCATATATTTTGTACAAATTTGTTGAATTTAAATGAAGATTTAGATTGAAGAAGTTTGATATGGATGGAAATTTTTTTTTAGAAATTATGAACAAATATATTCTGTTTGAAATGTGACCAGATATTCCAACAATAGGAGCAAATCAATATATTCAACTATTCCATTTTCCAACGTATTGAGCAAAACATCCCAATACAACCAAGTGGTAGTCCAAAACACGAGACTAGATGGTTCAATATATTTTATGTAACAGGCCAGCCCGACTCCGCTCATAGGTGTCCTGCCAGCAAGCCCGACCCAGTCCGACTCCACTCATAGGAGTCCAACCAACTGAGCAGGTACTGTCCCCTTGCCTTCTGGGGGTTTTCTTTCGCCTCTCCCACTATTCGAACCCAAGACCAAAGGCATATAGTCATTTGGGAAGCATGGTGAGTACCATTATGACAAGAACCCAAGACCAAAGATATATAGTCATTTGGGAAGCATAGTGAGTACCACAAATATACAATGTAAATAGTAAAATTACATGTAAAGGTTTTTGATTTTGAATTAGTTCTATTGTGATTAGGAATTGGTTTTGAGATGGATCGAAAGTCCCAAAATGGTAGTGGAGATTAATGATTGAAATTTTGAAGTGCTAGAAAATTGTTTTAGGTGATTTGCAAGATATTGGAAACCTTGAAAAATAGCCGTTGTGCTGTCAAAATTTTTAGAAATCCTAAATTATGGAAAAAGAGAATTCTATGGTTATAATATATAAGTTCATGAAAGGATTTAAGTTTCAGGGCTTGCTCTACGAAATCTCTTTTAGGTCTTTTTAGTTAAAGTTCAAAAGGATTCCCTGGGGTGCTCGGTCGATACTTAGGGGTTGTTTGTTTTTACAACTTTTCGCTTAATGGGTCTGAATTACACATTTTAAGTGATTTTTGTTTTATTTTAAGTGATCAAACCACTTAAAACTACCTAAAAATCACTGAATATAAAAAGCTACAATTTTTTATTTTTCACTTAATGACAAATCGCTTAATGATTTTATATATATATTCTTCCAAATCTATCCTTCCCAAAATAACATATTTCCAAATTAGTTTTAATTTTACATTATATAGATTTATTTTAAATGTAATCAATGAAATATTGCAATGACTAAAATATATGTTACTTTATAGTTTCAACTTTTGTTGCAATAGTTCTTTAATTTAAGAATATTTTGTTTATTTTTATTTAAATATATAAATTTAATTTACTTTACTATAACAATTTATTTTTGTATATATAATTTAAAAAAATTACTTTACTATAATAATTAATTATATTTTAATTATGAATAAAAAATGTTATTGATATATACATAAAAGTGTTTTAGTATTTTTTAAATAATTTATTATAATTGTTTGTATTATATTAAATGAAGTTTCAAAACAACTAATAGTAAAAGGATATAAATATCAAATTACTAGTTTTCAGATAATTTTAACTTTAAAAAACAAACGAGATTACTATATATTCAGAGGTAAAGGAAAAAAAAAAAAAAAAACATACTATTCGGATTTCAGGTTTCAGTCACTATTCAGTCTTCAGTCTTCAGCAGCATTGTTTAGTCTTCAGACAAAAAAACAAACGACCCCTTAGGCTCCGTGAAGGGAAAATTCGGGGCAGGTCCTGTTAGTTATTGATAGGTCTCATTCCTTAGACGACCTGTCGGCAACCTCACGGTAGCCCTCCAATGGATATCTAATCCGACTAGGAAGTTCCCGTGAAGTTAAGCCGTCTACTTTTCTAAATTTTTTTTCTATACTTTGCTAAATCTTCTTTAAATTGCGAAAACGTGGGGAAATTTTTTCTTTTTAAACTTTAACACCTCTACAAAGTAATTTTATAAAAATTCGGATAGTATATCAACTGTTTTCTAAATATGCCACCCTGTAAAAGTTTCAAAAATAATTTGAGACACTTCTATAACACATCCATCTCAACTTCTAGGCCTCAAGCCCTAAATTCATTTTTCACAATCCAATCACAAACATACTTTTAATTATTATAAACTCAAAATCATTTTACTGATACTAAAATTTCGATATAAATTCTAAAACATTATTTATAATATATATACATTAAAATTCTTTATAAGTATATACATTCATAAAACATAATATCTCAATAAGCATCATGTCGAAACTGACCCACCTAGTCTCGTGTAAGAGATCTGGCACTACGGGTACTTGATCCTGCATTTGGGGAGGTTTTTCAAATCAAAGTGGAAAAGGTGAGCTAATAGAGCTCAATAAGTGGTGAATAATCTTTCTCTACTAAAATTTGTTTTTCTAAAATACCTCCTAAAAAATTAAATGAAGTTTCTAAATAACTTGCTAACGTTGTAAGGTAAATCTTATACGTTAACAAGTATTTTCATAAAATTCCTATTTAAATATAAAGCATAGTAATATACTAATGTTGGAAGACGTAAAGAGTATAACATGCTAGTAATTTGTCAATACTTCCAATAAGCATTCAAAATAACAAATTTTCAAATCGTCACATCTTTTAATAAATTTTCTTGCTAAAATCACATATTTTCTTTAAATAAATTCGTAAAACTCATATGCATGGATAAAAACATAATAAAAGATATATCCACTGTTAAATTCATAAAAGATATAACATACTAAAATCAATCATAAATTATTCACTAATCATTTAAAATCATTTTTTTCTAAATCTTTTCGGATCATAAAATCCATAATTTACTAAAAATGAAATCATTTTTCTATATTTATGCCAAGCGTAACTATAAAAGCTTTACTCGTAATGGCTAGAAAATACACAAAATATGAAACACTAAATTCTCATCAAGCTTTAAAAGCCATAATTGTTTTTGCTTGGCTTCTTTTCTAAAATGCACCAAATGGAACCCAGTAAAATTGCTAACCCACATAATGACTAAACTAGCGCCGTACAATGTGAGTAAAAATCTAGTCACATGCCGACTAAACTAGCATCGTGCAATGTGACGTCACATGGTGAATAAACTAGCGCCGCTCATCATGACTCTAAAAGAACTCCCACCACCACAAAGCGGAATGCTATATCGCATAAATGGCGTGAGATATCGCCCTATATATGTGGAGGTGACTCGATAGACTCAACCCCAACTCTGAGAACTTTGAGTGGAATGAGCCATTCATTCTCCCAATACTAGTGACACGCCCCCCAATACTTGTCATACACATATAGGATTCTACAGCCGGGTCTTTAATTTTCTTTTCTATATTTTCCGTCAATTCCATATTTTCTAACACGGGTGGTCCATTGGCCTTTGAAAACTTTCTTTTTCTTTTTAAAATGCTAAATCATTTTCTTTTGCTTAAAAATACTAAAAACTTTCTCTTTTACTTTTGAAAAATACTAAAATCATTTTCTTTACTTTCGAAATTCTCAAATCTCATCAAGTATTAAAATTAAATAAAATGTTCCCCTCATAAGATTATACTATAAAACTTAATAGAAATTAAATTGAAATGTACTAAAAATTTTCACTCACAATTGAATTTATCAAATATGATCAAATAAACTCATAAAAATACTTTTAAAAATAACCACTCGCAAAAATATAATATGAAACTTGATAAGAAATTAATTGAAACTAAATAAAAACTTCCACTCACGGCTTTACTCCTCCACTACTTGCACAATTTCGTATGACTCCGTTCTCGCTTCCACCTCCCCTTACAAATGATACATTAATATAAACTCTATTACTGTTGGGAAAATTCGCCTCCTAAAATCTCTTCTTAAAAAAAACCTGCCTCTTGTAAGAATATCAGAAATAATAAAGAAATAAAATAAAAAATAATAACAATCACCACAACATAAGAATTTACGTGGAAAACTCCAAAACAAGAGAAAAAACCACGACACTAAGAAAGAAATTCACTATATGAAAAATGGTTACAATCACATAGACTATTCTCTCACATTCCACAATCCCAATACACCCACACTCTCCAAAGCATACATCAACTCACCCTTTCTACACTCTAAAATAATAAGAACAAGAAAGGAATTTAAGTAGAGTAAAAAAATATTTAAAGTGTCTTTGACTGGGGCAATTTGAAACCAAAACCAAAACCTTGAGCTCCTTTTATAACTTTCAAAACCCATTCTCCCTTGTTTTGTTTCAAATGTGGGATTGGCTCCACTTTTATTTTTGCCTTTTGTTTCCGATATGGAATTGGCTCCACTTTTATTTTTGTCAATTTCCTAACAAACTCTACCTTGGCAAAATAAAAGAAACATTCGCTGCAACTACGGTGCAATCATTGTCTATACCAACAATCATAATTCTCAACACAGAGAACTATCATACTCCACCATAAAAGAGTATACTCACTTAGAATTACCACATTCTAAGAATTTCACTTCGGCACATATCGAAAAACCTGTAGAAAATTTATGGTGGAACTTTCACATTTTGCTTTACTGGAAGTTCATCAGCCATCGACATACATTCCACCACACACCTTACATCAATGCCAAACCAATGCCCATGTGCAATTGTGGATCCGCTAACAACACATCCTCTTCCATGGCAACGCGAACATACCATGAAGATGTACTTCTCACTTCTCAAAGGAAATCTCCTTCTTTCATGAGGGAGACACTGTTAGCTTCTTCCTCGGAGCTTTTTACTGAACCCACTTTACCTTGATAATTTTTCTTGACGTGTCCAGATTGCCAACACCCCTAGCAAATTATATTCTTCCCGAAGTTCTTATTCTTCTGGGTGCTCTCATTTCTAGTTACCAATATTGTGTCTGTTGATGAAGTGCGATCTCCACTTTTCAGTCTCTCTCCTCAGAAAGAAGTTTACCGGTAACTTCTATAAATTTCAAAGTCTCATTTCCATACATCAAAATAGGTTTCATGTGCTCATAGGAAGGTGAAAGAGACAAGATGAGCCTTAATGTTTTATCCTCATCTTCAATTTTAACTTCAATAGCCTCTAGTTCAGAAACAATACCATTGAGAACACTCAGGTGATCTAAGATTTTCATACCTTCATCCATACACAGAGTATGAAACTGTTCCTTTAGGTATAAACGATTTGAGATACCCTTTGCTTGATACAACTCTTCAAGCTTCTTCTAGAGTTCCTTGGCTATTGATATTTCATGTACGTTTGCAAGAAAATTCTTGGCGAAACATAGAGGAATTGCACTTGCGGTTCTCAAATCTAGATCTTCCCAATCTTCATTGCTCATACTAGGCTTGTCAGAATCTTTATCTTTGCTGGAATCTTCGTTGAGAACAGAGCTTGGTTTCTTCTCTAATGCCTTATGTAACCCGGATTGTATCAGCACATCTTTGACTTGCACTTTCCACAAGCCGAAATTGATCTTTCCATCAAATTTCTCCACATCAAACCTCATAGGGCTTGAAAACTTTGACATAACTATATACTGGAATAGTGCACTCGTAGTCCGTGAACAATACATCAGGTAAGTTCCCAGGAAAGAGAGGTCGGTCACAATGGACACAGTTAAATACTAAGTCTTTTCTAGCCAGAACCTTCCTTAGACATGCACTTTCACACCACCACACTTATTCCAGCAACCAAGAATAATTCTTTTCTGATGTGGAAGATCAAACAATGCTGCAACTATAGAGCATACTAAGAATTTTCTAAAACATTTGATACCTTACCAACCAGGCAACCAGGCTCTGATACCACTTGTTGGGAAAATTCGCCTCTCAAAATTTCTTCTTAAAAAAAACCGATCTCCTGTAAGAATATTAGAAATAATAGAGAAATAAAAAAGAAAAGACGGAATTACAATTTAGCTACCCAGACGAAACTCTAATTCAAGCGGAGCACATGTTTGGATATTATTACAATTTACCTACCTCCCGTTATCAATTTTCCGTTAAAATTGCCTGTAAACAGTAAAAAAAAGGAAAAAGACAAAAATACCCTTGATTGCTGAAGTTGACATAATTGACCAAATAAAAAATTGAAAAATCAAAATTGAAAAATTGAACAGAGATTGAACTGCTGCCTTTGTTCTAGTTCAGCTCCAATCACACTTCATCACTGTTCCGACGAGATTTGGTCGTGTTTAGGGTCTGATCTCGAGCTGAAAATGGCGTGGATCAGCTTGTTTTCGCGTCGGGTCTTCGTGGTGGTCGTGATGGCACTTGCCGTCGCCGGCTCTGCTTCGATCTACCTTCAATCTGTCGCCGGTTCTGCGTGCGTGGAGGACTGGTCTTGGTTGAGTTCGGCGAGGTCTGGTTCGTGCTTGGCGTCGGCTTGAGCTGGGTTCTACAGGTCGTGCGCGTCAGTTCGAAAATATATAAACCCCCACATCATAGCTCCACCAGATCAGTTCACACCACACATCACAAACCCTAGCTCTGCCCAAACCCCACTAGTTCAAACATTACGAACCCCCCGCCGTTCGCCGTTCGCCTCTTTCCAACACATTCGTCGGCTTCTCCTCCCACCGTTTCTGCTTCACACCAGTTCACACATCACAAAACCCTAGCAACCGCTTGCCGCTCTTCTCCTCTGTCGTACTCACCATCTTCTTCTTCCACTCCTCCACTTCCTCTTTGCCTCTCTTTTACTCTCCTCCTTCACTCAAGCCTTCTTCTTCCTTGGCTTCGCTTTTTGGATTAATTTTTGGGATGTGTTTTTTGTTTTGTTTCGTTTCAGATTGATGATTGATAATGGTTTTGGATTGATGTTTTGTTTTGTGAGAGATTGATGATCTTGGGTTTGATCAAGGATGTTGGGTTTGATGAAGAGAAGAATAAGAAGAAGAATCATCTGGTATGAAGCATATAAGAAAAAGGAGAGAGAGAGAGAGAGGAACCCAGATGATTGTGATTTCTAGGTTTTTTTTTTTAAAATTCATTTAATTTTTTTTAATTTTTTAGACCACTGCCCATCGAAATGACGACTTTACCCCTGAATCAGTTGACGGTAACCGAAAGTTGATAACGGGAGGGAGGTAAATTGCAATAATATCGAAACAATTGCTCCGCTTGAATTAGAGTTTCGTCTGGGTAGCTAAATTGTAATTCCGTCAAAAGAAAATAATAACAATCACCATAACACAAGAATTTACATGGAAAACTCCAAAACAGGAGAAAAAACCACGACCCTCAAAAAGAAATTCACTATGTAAAAAATTGTTAAAATCACATAGACTATTCTCTCACATCTCACGACCCCAATACACCCACACTCTCCAAAGCATACATCAGTTCATACCTTCCTACACTCTAAAATAATAAGAACAAAAAAAGAATTTAAGTAGAGTAAAAAACAATGCTTAAAGTGTCTTTGACTAGGGCGATTTGAAACCAAAATCTTGGGCTCCTTTTATAACTTTCAAAACTCATTCTCCCTTATTTTGTTTCAGATGTGAGATTGGCTCCACTTTTATTTTTGTCTTTTGTTTCCGATGTGGGATTGACTTCACTTTTATTTTTGTCAATTTCCTAACAATTACAACTAATCTATTTGGATCAATTTCAACTTAATTCAACATACTTGTCATTTGAAATTCATATACACCCTTATTCTAATAAAATACCCAACTCATTCAAAATCATCAATTTGTTCAATTCTTTTTCCACCAATCAACTTAAATTTTTGCCAAAACATAATAAAATCATATCTCACATTAAAATAACTCAAGCTCATGCACAAACATGACTTGGCCACGCACTAGTATGCATGCCCATCCATTCATTCATTTCATTTCCTTTCCATTTCACATTAGTTTCATTATCTACACATCACATTTGATCAATCAACCTATCAAAACCATTCAAAAGTCACAATCTAACAAAACTACATAATCATGGCCGAACACACCCTTAAGCCTATCAACTTAATTTTCTTATATTCTTTTTTATTCCAATCACTTCTATCTCATATCAACACATCATACAACTCATTCAAGTATTAAAACCAACACAACACATACATATACATAACTTGACCATATACTAATATACAATCTCATTCATTATACATTTGATTTCTCTTCTAACAATCATCTCGAGCTAATATAAAATATCATATAAACTCATCCATGCATCAAAATAATTCAATCACACCATAGTTCTTATATTAACCACTTACTAGTATATAACCCAACTACTCATTCTTTTTATTTTCTTCAATTATAATCATATCAATTTCATCTAAAACTCTTCCATAATTATTCAAAATCAACCAACTAACCAATTACACTCGATTAGAAAAATGACACTAAATTCTCACTTTGTTCACATACTAATATATACACAACTCATGCATTCTCTTCATTCTAAATTCAATAATCACACCCAAATGCTTCATTGAATCACCAAATAATCACCTAAAGTCCTAAAATCAAAATCAATTAAATTTCATAACATTATATCATAAAACCCTAAACTTTATCTCACTAATTCTCTTGATCCATATGAATTTTAAGTTTCCTTGCATTTTCAAGTTCAATTTGAGTGTCATTAACCTCTAAAAACATAAAAAAATAATCAATTAAATTAAACTTATTTCGATAAATCATCAAAACCCTAACTCTCACCTCACTAAGAACCTTTACCAACTCTTGCTTTGAACTTCCTTTCGCTCTCAAGCTTGATTTGAAGATAATCAACCTCTGTTCATGTCAAAAATTCCATCAATAACTTAAGATATCATCAAACCATAAAAACCCATTTAATTATCATTAAAACAACTTCACTTACCTATTCTCTTCCTTGCTTTCTCCTTTAATCTTCTTCCTCTAGCTTCACTTCGTGTGTATCTTTCAAGATTGGCCTCAAAATCACAAATATTTGCTTGATCTTCCTCTCTCTTCCTTTCTCTCTACGGTTTCTTCTTCTTTCTTTTTTTTTTTCCTTCTTTTCTTTCTTTTCTAGTTTGCACGACTTCTCCAACCTCTTCATTTTATTCATTGTAATTTTACATATTTATCCCTCTAAATTACAATTTTCACCCCTTCAAATTTTAAAATTCCATTTTCTACCTTTTACTTTGCACTTACTTGGTTCCTATTGTGCCATGTGTCACTTTATCCACCACACACCCTTCATGCTTATCCTTTTCTTGCCACATCACCCTTTATTCTTATCTCTTTGATTTCGATTTTTTCAGAACGCTTGAATTTGGCTTTTCTGAGACTTTTTCGAAATTTTACCTAAATTCTTTGAGGCCTATATTCAGACTTTCTACATACTCCTGGTAACCTTGGTGACTCTAAAAATTCATTATATGCCCTTTTTCAACTCTCCGTAAATCACTAAATTGTCTCCAACGATTTCTGGATTGATTCCCTTTCAATCTGAATTTCCTTCAGAAGTGTCATTTAAGTTTCTAAAATGCTTCTCGAGTATTTTAATACTTATTTTGACACTTCTCTAAATTTTTAGAATTTTTCGAAAATCCTTTTGAATTTTCGATCGGATTCCGAATTATTCCCATTTACGTTTAAATAATTTACAAAAATATTTCATGGTCACCTAATCATCAAATTGACCATGTAACACTCTAATTAGGTGCCCGAACACTCAATCCTATTCTTCAAAATATTCAAACGGAGTTTCGATCAATAATATCCATATTTTCGTCCATAAGGGTATTTTTGTAAATAACTTCCGAAGTCCTTGAAAACTATCCAAACGGACTCATTTTCACTCCGTTTTAGTTCCTTTAGACTCTGTTACTTATTTCAGAGTTTTTGACTTGTGGGGACCATTTTTCAAAAAATTTTACTGTTCACACAGACACTATTTCTCCGAAATCACTATTTATCTGAAAAACTACTATTCATCTGAAAAGTCACTATTCATTCAAAAAATCACTATTTCTCCAAAAATATTATTCATGAAATTTCGAGGCTTATAGGTATACTATGAAATGATTATAGATAAAATGTTGAATTGATGTGCCTAATATATGCATGTCTAAATTGATTGGAATTACTATGAGTTTATGAGTGGAATAGAGAGAAAATTATTTAGAAGTGTTTTATATAGATTTTGATCTTGGAATAGGTTACAAAAATGCAGCGATCATGCCGAAAAATTGTCATTTTGTCAGAAATTAAAAAGGGTTCTACAGATGGTTGGTGGCCTTAAGCCTACCCATGCCCTAGGACCGTCAAAACCCTGAATTGGGATGTTACAAAAAGAGAAGAAGAAAAAAAAGAAGAGAGAAGAGAATAATAAGGACATTTCAGATGGGGAATGGCATATTTGGGTGCTTGATCTATCTAGATTAGTGATTTTTATTTCATTGGGATTTAGAATCCAGAAAATTAGTTAATTTTTCAATGAGTTCTAAATTGAGTCTTATGTGATTTTAGGGTAGATATAAGATTATGAGGGATTTGATGGAAACCCGTTTTATGTCTAAGTATGAGCAAAGGAGTTGAGTGAGTAGATCGTTTTATTTAAATTGATTTATTTAATTATAATTATTTATATTTTAGCTTTTATTATTTACTGGAAATGAATGATTGAATCTTTTAAATAATGTTTTAGATTTCAAATTATGTCTTACAACGGAATTATAGACTACTGATTTATGTTTTCGATAAAAGTATTTATTCAAAGTTATATGTATATTCAGAAAAGGAATTATGTATATTTGCATATGAAAATTGTTTGAGATTTGAAAAGAAAATAAAGATGTTTTTAGAATACCAAAGTTGTACAATCTTCTTTAATGGTCATCAGGCTACATGTGTAAGTCTTAGAGAGTCGCTCAGCATGTGTATGATAGTTGTCTTGGGAGTCATTGAGTTACCCAGTAAGTGTATGGTAGATGTTATCCCTTGCTCTGCATGTCTATTGAGCATCTCCACTATGTATGATAGATTTCTTTAAGTACTGTTTGGTGTAGATTTTCAAATTATAGGTATTTACAGTTTTATTATGAGATTGGGGACCCATATGTGTATAAGAGTCATAAATTCGTGGATCGGTGTCTAATGGATGCTTGAAGTGACGTGACTCAATCCGGATACCTCTAGCTCTAATACAGTAGGTCACGCTGGGCACCCCAACGGATCCCTCTTATGCCCGACTTGTCGGGCTAAGCAAAACCCGTGGAGCGAACCCTAAACTTTCTAACACTTTTTAAACATTGTTGGGTTGGTTTTCTTTAAAAACTAAAAAGGCGTAAGAATTTTTTTCGATTTTTAAACTTATTTTCTAACGACATTTCGACAGTATAATGACTACATTTTTGACATTTCAGAAAAACCTGTTTACAAAAATCAACACTTCGACTATTATTTAGTACCAACCCAATTTTTGATTGCCATAGGCCTCAAACATGCATTTAATTTCCAAATCAAACTTGATAAAATCCAAACACAATTTGTAAACCACATTTAAATCAAAAACAATTTAAACACAATTATGAACAAATAAATTCAAATTACAAATTACTTATACAATTCAAAAAGGGTGTTTACATGTAAATATAATTAATGCAAAAATAAGCTGCTCAAAATGGCGTCGTGTCGCGCTACCTTACCTGCTGGAGGTGATATCACTGCTCGGCTACCTACTGAGAATACCTAAGGAGGTTTTTTTGTATAAAAACAGAAAAAATAATGAGTTATAAGCTCAATGAGTGCTAATTTGTCTTTACTTTAAAATTTTGATTTCTAAACGTCCTCCTCGAAAATGTTTAAAAATAAATCTTTATTTCTTTAATCGTTTCAAACTTTAATTTCTCAAGCTCAATATAAATATAAGAATTTATATATAAGCACAAACATGCATTTCATTCAAAAACTTGTAACTTAAAAACACATGTAGTTAAATAATTATCATAAAATTTCTTTTCTTTAAAATTTACTTTTCTTTCAAAACTATTTCTTGATGTATTTCAAAAATACCATAGTATCCCTAAATCTGGGGTCACGTGGCCTCTGTACGAGAAATGCTCCAACGTAGAGGACCAACCATGACAGCTTTAAGACATCTCGCGGCTATGTGCAGAATTTCCCAGCGCTAGCCATAACACGTGAAACACCACCCCATATCAGCAATGGCGACTCAACTGACAGACTAAGACACTTTATCCCCCCAAGTTAGTGACTCATCCCTCCCCTGAATTGTGCCAACTGATGTAGGATAGACCGATCTGGTCTAATCTTTTCTGAAAATCTCTAAAGGTATACTAATGGTTTTGAAAATGCTATTATTTCTTTTCTTAATTCAAACTTGAAAACTTGGTTTCTGAAATTTCATTTTAACAACCATATATATGCATATAAAATCAAAATTCTCATTTCAAGGTATAGCTCATGCATATATCAACGCATTTAAAATAATTTCAAGTAAATAAATAGTTTCATCACATCAAACTCAATCAATTCAAAATACGTTTAAAATCTTAAGAAAAACACTCACAAAAATGGAAAATTGTAAACGGCGCGTGCCGAGCCTCTACTCATCTCATCTTGATCCCCACGCATCCTTGTTACCTACACAATATATGTATACATAAATTTACATTCTCGTCAATTTCTGAAAACTCAAAATAACTAAAATTATACAATTGCCCCAAGTGACCCTTTTTACGCATAAACCTCCCTTTTTGGTTTCTGTACCGATTCTAGGGTTCCGAACTCTGTTTTCTTCACCTAGAACCTATTTATTATCACCTAGGGACGTTCTGGTACTAACGGAATAGCGTTCGGAGACCCGAAATGAAAATCGTCCGATTTCGACCCCTTTAGGCCGAACACTATTCATAGCCCTACCCGAGGCTTTCTTCGTTCCATTTTTGCTCCGAACACCTTTCCAACTCGTCTTCTAGTTGGTCCAAGTGTCGATACGGAAGGAAACGGCCATCAGGTAGGCGTTTTAGGCTAAAACGCATTGTTTTCACTATTAATTTCGGGCATTTTCTTGGTTTTAGATTCTAAATTTAATCTTTCACTTTTAATAACATCAACACGTCTAATTAAACTCGATAGGGTCATCAAAACTCTCAATGGACGCAATATGGGTCAATTTACGGAATTACCCTTCTAACTAGTAGATGGAGCGTTTTATTTTCTTTTTAAGATTTTGGTGTTTTTCTTGGTTTCCTAGGACTCCAATAAGCTCAAAATAAAGTCCATTTCATTTGACTTTTTATTGGACCATTTTGCCCCTATAATAAACTTAAATTTCCAAATTAACCTTAAACTAAAATTTTTTTCAACTTTAACACCAAAATTCCACTCACCAATTTCTATCAACACAAGTGTCCATTCCAAGATTTAATTTGTTTCCAACACTAATCAACTTGGGCAGCCCTTAATCACATCCTAACTCATCAATTTCTAACCCACATTCATATGATTTTTATCCACTTTTAATTACCTAACAAATCAACAACACAAATCATTTCAAAACCACCAACATCAACACTAACTTATGGCAGCCCCTACACCATTCAAATCTTTTTTTTTTTTCAACATCATTTCACTTGGTTTTTAACTCATTTTTAATCACAAACAACCACTTAACAAATCATATCAAAACCCATATCAAAACCAACTTAAATCACCAACAAAAATCATCAATATTCCATTTCGAAACTTGAACAACTTACCCTTTTTCTTCCTTACGGCTTCATCTTCTTCCTCTTCGTTTTGCATTCGTTTTTGGACTGGTTTGGGTCACGGCTGGACTGGTTTGGAGCGGAAATGGCTTGATTTTGGCTTGGTCTTCCTCTCTTTCTTCTCCCTCACGCGATCTCTCTCTCTCTCTGCTGATCTCTCCTTCGCGTCTCTGTTTATCTACTGCACTTGGTTTCTATTTTGGCTTCTAGTTTGAGGTTGTTTTGGTGGCTGGTTTGGTGCATGAAGGCGTGGATTCGGCTGGGTTTTCTTTTTCCTCTCCTCCCTCACGTGATCTCTCACTCTCTCACTCAATCTTCCTCTCGATCTCTCCTTCAATCTTCTTCGTTCTGTCGTCTCTGTTTTGGTTCTGCTTCGGTCGCGTTTTTGCATAGGTTTGAGGTGAGAAGAGTTGGTCTTCTCCTTCTTCTTCTCCTTCCTCTTCTTCTTCTTCTTCTTTTTCTTCTTCGCTTCTTCTTTCTTTTGTTTGATCAACAGTCTCGGTTTTGTTTTGTTTGTGATTAATTTGCGTAACTTGGATTGAAATCTCATGTTTTTCTCCACAAACAATTCTAAAAATGCCGGTCATGTCCTGAAAAAATTTCATTTTCATCCCTCAGCTTTTAGCTTAATTCCGGTTTGACCATAAATATTAAAACTTATTTTCGATTTAGTCCCTAATCACACTTAATAATTACTCAATATCATTTACCATTTTACCCATCTATTTAATCTCTAATTGGGTTTAAATAAATCTTTAAGGGTTCTCTACAACCTTAGGTGCTTCCATTAACCATTTAGGGTCTCAAATCGTTACCTAAAGAATATTACTGGGAAATCAGTAAATTTGAAAAAAGAGGGTTCACATGAAGCATGGTGGCCAAACCAAAAAAGCCTATGCAGTTATTCGAAAGAGATTAAAGAAAAGTTTTACAGATTATGTGTAAGGCCCCAATCCAAGTGAATCCAATTGATTAATTAAAACTCATGTTATTGTTATTAATTTAGTTTAGCCTAAGGTATAGAAATAAAAGGATATATGGACTGACAGGCCCCATTCTTTTGGTGGTCTGCCGGCAATCTCATGGTAGCCCTCCAACGAATATCTAATCCGGTTAGAAAGTTCCTATGAAGCTAAGTCGTCTACTTTTCTAATTTTTTTTTTTCAAATGCTTACAAAACTTTAATATGAACTGCGAAAACGTGGGAAAATTTTTTCTTTTTAAATTTAATACTTCTACAAAATAGCTTTATGAAAATTCGGACAACATAATGGCTATTTTCTAAACATACCACCCTGCAAAAGTTTCAAAAATAATTTTATACACTTCTATAGCACATCCATCTCAATTTCTGGGCCTCAGGCCCTAAATTGATTTTTCACAATCCAACCACAATCATGCGTTTAAATAAAACTCAAAACCATTTCACTGAAATGAAATTTTCGATATAAATTCCAAAACATTATTTACAAAATATATAAATCAAAATTCTTTATAAGTATATACATTTATAAAATATGAAAATTATACATGAATATGATATCTCAAAACGCATCATATCGAAGTTAGCCCACCTAGTCCCATGTAGGAGGTCTGGCACTGCGAGCACACGGTCCTACACCTGGGGAGGTTTTTAACAAAAATTTATAAAATGTGAGCTACAAAAACTTAGTGAGTGCGAGGTTTTCTAACTTAAATTATTTTCTAAAAGGGTAACCTCCATAAAACATTTATAAAAATTTTTATTTCTTACAATTTTCAAAAATATAAATTCAGATTCGATAATAATAAAATTCAGATTCAAAATAATAAAATTCAGAATTAGTAGATACACATTTATATTAAAAATGGTAATCAATTTTAGAAATTTTCATAAAATTTCTTATATAACAGCATTTCAAAACAATTTTAGATATAATAGAATTTCATAGAATTTCAAAACCACCAATGGATTTCCAGAAGCATACAGATAATGGTCACATGTACTGGGCAGGACGAACTACTATCCCCAGCATTAGTGACAGTCATCAGTGCTTCACGCCCAGCGTCCTTCACACTTTCTGGCATATATAGAAGACATGCCATTAACGTACTGCAAATTAAATCCATAGTGTAAACGCGAAGTGAATAATATCCCTTGCGTATATTTGGCGACGCGACTCGAGTAACAGACTCAATTCCCCTCAGAGTTAGTGACAACCCATCCCATGACTTGCCATACACACAAGGGTATTCTGATTGGGTCTAAACAGATATATATTTTAAGATACTGTCAATTCCATAATAGATAGTGTAATCCATTGGGTTTGAAAATTTCAATAATTTCTTTATGTCACTCATAGATAAATTCTTTTATTTCAATTTCTCATAATAACTATATTTCATTTCAAATGGCATATAATTCGCATCTTTTATGCATAAACCATAACACATTTAAACTCAAATGAGAGATCTAAATCAATTATTTATTTTCATAACCCACATGAAATAAATAGAATTATTTCGTACTCAAACAACTTTAAACATAAAATTTTTAAAGTATGATTTGCACTCACTATTTTTGATCACTTGGTGGCTAATCAATCCTCCCCTCTTTCTTGACTTTTGGATTTAATTTGGTCACCCATAATTCACCATTTCAAGCCCCAAAATCCATCAATAACATGTCCATTCCATAATTAAAATAAATTCACATTTCCTTAACTAAACTTCAATTACATCAAAACTAATTCCATTACTAATTCATCCAACACTTTCTAATTTCCATTTCTTTCCATTCCATTGGTGTTTATTCAATGCCAAACATATTCAAACACTTTAATAGCTTATAGAATTACATGAATTAATTAAAATTCAAGGTGCCCTTCAACCTAACAAAAATTAAATTTCATACCAATACATCCATTTAATTAAAACTCATTCCATCAATTATTCCCAAACCAATTAATTCATCAACCAAAACCCTTAAACACATTAAAATCCAACACCCATACTAGGCACCCATTCTTGCCATCCACTACCTCCACACACGCACAATCATCTTCATAACAACCCAATACACAAATACACCCTATTCTAATAGAATTTCATTTTCCATACAATTAATCACTTTCACACTAACCTAAACCAATTTCATTTATTTTCATTCCATTAATCTTCATTAACCATAAATCACACAAAAACATCACTTAACATCATCAACTCTATGGATTCAATTAAAAACATATTCACCTTCATACTAATAAAAAATTAAACTCACACCAAATCATCATTTTCTTTAATTCTTTTTATTCCAATCACTTCCATTTCATATCAAACACATCTTACAACTCATTCAAGGATCAAAACCAACACAACACATACATATACATAACTTGACCATATACTAATACACAACCTTATTCATCATACATTTGATTTCTCTTCTAACAAATCATCTCAAGCTAATATAAAATCTCACATAAACTCATCCATGCATCAAAATAATTCAATTATACCATAGTTCTCATATTGACCACTTACTAGTGTATAACCCAACTACTCATTCTCTTCATTTTCTTCAATTATAATCATATCAATTTCATCTAAAATTATTCCATAATCATTCAAAATCAACCAACCAACCATTTACACTTAATTAGAAAAATGACACTAAATTCTCACTTTGTTCACATACTAATATATACACAACTCATGCATTCTCTTCATTCTAAATTCAATAATCACACCCAAATGCTTCATTTAATCACCAAATAAATCACCTAATGTCTTAAAATCAAAATCAATTAAATTCCATACAATATACTATAAAACCCTAACCCTAACTCACTAATTTTTGTCACCCATACATGTTAAACCAAAAACTTTCAAATTTAAGCTCAAATTGATGAAAATCTACTCTAATCCATGCCAATAATCTCATTTGTTACTCATTACAACATTATCTTGACAAAAATCCACAATTTCATCATCCAACTAACTATAAAATCCATTAAAAACCATTTACCTAAATCCTCACTTGATCTTGGACGTGTGATGGTGATTTTGAACGCGAACGAAGAGCCAAATCGCTTGGAAACTTGGACTTTCCCTTTTTCTTCTTCTTCTTTCTTTTTTTTTTTTTTTTCTCTCGGTTTTTCTCTTCCCTTTTCTATTTTTCCTTTTCTTTCTGCTACTGCATGACAAGCTTCTGGTTTGGGTCTGATTTGTGGCTCCAAATATATATAAGTTCAGCAAAATTACTATTTTATCCCTTAAAAATGCTATAATATCCATTTGACCCCTAAAGTTTGTTAAGACTGCAAAAATACCCTCTATTCAATACTTGACAAGTGTCCTCATCCTTATCCACTAGTGCCACTTGTCACTCTCCTATGGTATCTTGCCCCACATGTCTATCCTTTCTTATCTTTATCCATTCAAACTTCTCAGAATGTTCGGATTCGATTTTTCCGGGACTTTTCGAAATTTTACCAAAATTCTCCGGGGCCTATATTCAAACTTTCTACAGACTCTTAGTAGCCGTGGTGACTCTTAAAAGTCATTCTATGCCCTTTTTCAGCTCTCCGTAAATTACTAAATCGTCTCCAACGATTTCTGGATTGATTTCCTTTCAATTCGAATTTCCTTCGGAAGTGTTATTTAAGTTTCTAAAATGCTTCTCTAGTATTTTAATACTCATTTTGAGACTTTCCTAAATCTTCAGAAATTTTTCGAAAATCCTTTCGAATTTCCTATCGGATTTCAAGTTATTCTTATTTACCTCTAAATAATTTACAAAAATATTCCATGGTCACCTAATCATCAAATTAACCATGTAACACTCTAATTGGGTGCCCTAACACTCAATCCCATGCTTTGAAAAATTCAAACGGAGTTTCGATCGATAATATTCAAATTTCCGTTCGTAAAGGTATTTTCGTAAATAACTTTTGGAGCCTTTGAAAATCATTCAAATGGACTCATTTTCACTCCGTTCCAATTTCATTAAACTCTAATACTCATTCTGAAGTTTTTGATTTATATGGTCCGCTTTCCAGAAAAGTCACTATTCATGCAAACACTATTCACCCAAAAATATTATTTATCTGAAATTACTATTCATCCAGATATACTAATCATCTGAAAATACTATTCGTCCGAAAATATTATTCATCTAAAAATATTATCCTTCAGAAACACTATTCATGAAATTTCGAGGCTTACATGGACAAATATTCTCTTCGTGGATATTTTAAAAGAAATTAAGAAAGTCGGGTGTAAAAGGAAATGATCATTGAAAAGGGTGGGGGCTAAAATGTAAAAATGCAAGTAAAAAGGTTGAGAAATTTTGATGGTCATGCATGGAGAGATAATGGCCAATATTTTTATTTGGAAAATGGATAAGTGTTATGCCAAATTGAAAGCAAAAGAGACAAAAACAAATCCATTGGAGTGAGACAAAAGGTAAAAACATGAAAACATGAGAAATTGAAAGAGTGAGACCGGTCCATAAACACAAAAGCAAACACACAAATTAAGAGGGTAAGAGAAAAGAGCAAGTGAAGTTAGCAAAAACAATTGAAAAACAAGAAAAGTCACAGTAATAAAAAAATGGGGACAAATGTCAAGTGTAGAGATTGACATATAAAAGAGAGACTGAAAGAGTGTATGTGTGGGTGTATGTCGGCCATGCATTGTTTGTATATATATTGATGTTCAATTAAAAAAGAAAAAAAAAAAGAAAAAAAAAACACACACACACACACACACACACCACACTCACACCTAACCAGGCAGCATAAGAAAAATGAAAATGAAGAACAGCCCTTGAGAGAAAAGAAGAAGAAAAAGAAGAAGGGAGAGAAGAAAACTAGAAGAAAATTTTCAGAAGGGTTATCAGAATATTTTGGTGTCCGATTTATCTAGATAAGTTGTTTTTATATCAGTAAGATTTGAAATCCAGAAAACTAGTTTATTTTTTTTAATAATAAGTTCTAAATTGGGCTTTATGGGATTTTAGATTGGATCCAAGATTATGAGAAATCAGATAAGAACATGTTTTAAATCCAAATTTGAGCAAAAGAATTATGTGAGTGGATTGTTTATTTTAAATTAATTTATTAGATCTTGATTATTTATATTTTAGTGCTTATTATTTATTGGAAATAAATGATTTATTCTTTTAAAAAATGTTTTAGATTACAAATTATATGTTATGATTGAAATGAGGATTTATTACATTCTTGTATATCTGTATATGTATTAAAAGTTTTCATCTGAATTTTATGTTTCAGATTGAGTTTATTATACGAAATATTCAGAGTATTTTAAATAATATTAATTTATGCTTTGAGAAAGAATATTTTGTTTATGTTTTGGAAAAAGAATTTATCTAGAATTATTTATGTGTATTCAAAAACCAAATTTGTATATTTCATACTGAAATCATTTATGATTTGAATACAAAAATAAAAATGTTTTCAGAACATCAACGTTGTACCCTCCCCTCCAATAGTCAGTCAGGCTGCACATGTATAAGACCTAGATTTGCCTAGCACGTGTATGGTAGATGTCAGTAGAGTCATTGAGTTGTCGAGAGAGTCATTGAGTTGTCGAGAGAGTCATTGTGTCACCCAACACATGTATGACAGATGTTATCCCTTACTCTGCGTGTGTGTTGAGTATCTCCACCAAATATGATAGATTTTCCTCGAGTACTAGTTGGTGTAGATTTTTATATTACAGATATTATATTTTGAGTTCGATCATTGCAAAAAGAGATTTACAGAAAACCAAATTTACAGAAAGAGATTTTCAGAAAAGTTTTATAGATTATAGATTTTTTAGATTTTATATTATTAAAGTTATAAAGATGATTTATATAGAAGTTTTCAATTTTACTACGAGATCATATTTAAATTTAGTTTTATTATTTCAAATATGAATTTATATGAATCATTGAAAAGTATTTATTCTTACCAGAAATATATTATGTTTTATATGAAAATATTTTTATGAAAAGTTATATCCACTCACTCGGCGTTAGCGCTCATCCTTTTACAAAAACATATTTTTCAGGTATCCATTGTAAGTTCATGCAGATTATTGTAAATTGTGAGAAGGGTTATATGATGTTGAACAATAACATTTGTGTATATTATTTCTTTTGTTTACCAAATTTCATAAATATGTTTTCAGAATAGTTTTACAGATAAAATATCATTTTCAAAGTATTTTATAAATATTTTATTTATTTAGTACATGGGTCCAACACGAGAAATGTATAGATTTTTTTATTTTTCAATTGATATTTTGATCAAAGTGACCATCTGATTTAAGATTATTATTTTAAAGGATTTTCAGTAAATCCAGATTTTAATAAGAAATACCTTAGTTTTCACAGAATTCTCCTAGACTCAAGAGAGGAGTCAGGATGGGTCATATCATTATGCAGATTATTCATACAAAAGTTTATAGTTGTATTATGATATTAAATTTATATTTAGTTTTATTTTTCAGATATGAATATGTATGAATCATTAAGAATGATTCATTATTACTAGTAATATGTTATGTTTTATTTAGAAATATTTTTAGAAAAATTATATTCACTCATTGTGCATTAGTGTTCACTCTTTTACAAATCTCATTTTTTCTAGGTATCTATCGTAGGTTCATGTAGATTATTCCATCGTGAGAAGGGTCACATAATGATGAACAGTTTACATTAATGTATATTATTTTTAATTAACCAGATTTTTTAAATATATTTCAAGTATACTATTACAAATAAAATATATTTTTATATATTTTATGAATATTTTATATATTTAGTACATGGGCTCAACACAAGAAATGTAATGATTTTTTATTTGTTCAAATTGAATTTATAAGGAAATCATGAGATTTTTGAGAATTTTTTTAGATATGTTTTCAGAAACTCCAAATTTAAATCAGAAGAATCATAGTTTTCATGAGGACTCTCCTAGACTCGAGATGGGTTCTATCAATATTAATATGAATGTTATGAAAAATAATATAGTAATTTGTAATCGCAAATTTATCTTTTTATGCACATTCGCTCATTAATCAAGTGGTTAGTGTATTCTTTTTTTATATTTGTGATAAGGTTTCGAGTCTCGCCTTGTGTACTTACTAACATTCATTGTGTAGGGTATTTGTTCCCTTATTGTGGGACTAAATATTTCCTGTTATTATAGGATTATATTTTTGGGTTGTAGCTGTAATGATTAATTTTGATACATGTTAATAGATGTAGAACCCAGAAACTCCTATTTCTATGATAAATAACATTTTTTGGATGAATAGTATTTTCAGATGAATATTATTTTCGTTTCGTTTCGAGTCTCGCCTTGTGTACTTACTAACATTCATTGTGTAGGGTGTTTTTTCCCTTATTGTGTGACTAAATATTTCCTATTATTATAGGATTATATTTTTGGGTTGTAGCTGTAATGATTAATTTTGATACATATCAATAGATGTAGAACCCAGAAACTCCTGTTTTTATGATAAATAACATTTTTCGGATGAATAGTATTCTCAGATGAATAGTATTTTTAGATGAATAGTATTTTCAGATGAATTGTATTTTTGAATGAATGACATTTTCGGATAAATAGTATTTCCGGATGAATATTGTTTTCGGATGAGTAATGTCTACGTGAATAGTGATTTTTTTCAAAAAGCGGACCCTACAACTCAAAAGTTATGGAATAAGTAATAGAGTCTAAGAAAATTGAAATGTATCAAAAATGAGTTCGTTTGAGTAGATTCTAAGAGCTCCAGAGACAATCAAATAAAAATACCCTTAATGGAAGAATAGTGAATATTGTTGATTTTAAATCCATTTGAATTTTTTTCAAAACATGGAATTGAAAGCTAAGATACCCAATTAGAGTATTTAGTGGTCAATTTGATGGTTGGATAACCATGAAATATTTTTGGAATTTATTTAGAGGTGAAGGGAATTTAATATATAAGCATGTGAATCAAATAAGAGTTGTATGAAGAAATTCTCAGTCAAGAAGCATAATCCATGTGAATTTGAATGGACCAATGAGAGAATGACACATTAAAGTCAAAGTGGTGACTAATTTGTGGCCATGAAATTTTTAAATTTCAAAAATTTGAATTAGTGGATGAATTAATTAACATATGGACCAATAGAATACAACCATGTGTAACATAAGGGCATGATTGACATTGTAGTAAATGATTAAAGATAAAATGGTCATTTGGAGAGTTATATATATAAAATGAACCATGAAATGAAAGAAGAGAAGAGAGGCATTCGGTCAAACAAGCAAAAACCGAAAGAAAAGGAGAAGAGACCGTGAGGGAGAAAGAAGAAGGAAGAAAGAAGAAAACGAAGAAGAGGAGACCAAGCTCAAGGGTGCTTCCATCAATCTTTTCATCTTGCTCTCATTACAAAAATCATTCAAGAAGAAGTGAAGCTAATTAGGTAAGAAAAATTGAATTATCTTCATGGTTAGTTTAATGGTAGTTTTCATGGGTGTTGACAGGATGGGTTATTGATGGAATTTTTGACATTAATAATGCTTATGGAAATGAAAGAAATGAAATTGAATATGTGGTGTGTGTACGTATGGCCAAGGTGTAATTTGTAATATAATTAGATTGGTTTTTGGTTTTTGAAGAATTTACATGAGGTTTGGCATGATTTTAAGTTGATTTGTGGAAAGAAAATGAAATGAATGATTGATGGATGCATACTAGTATATTCGGTTAGATTGGGGTTTATGTGTGTTTGAAGTAATTTTGATGCTTTGATATAATTGTATGATGTTTTGGTATGGATTTAAGTTTAATAGGTGTTAAGAAAATGAAAGAAACTTGGAGTTGGAATAACTTTGGGTATTTATTCAGCTATAGCATGGGTTTGGTGTGCAAAATTCGACTTGATCCTTTTGATGTATTTTATGGTGATATAAATGTATTTAAGTGAGTTTGAATGAAAGAAATGAAAAGGAAAGGATGTGAATATGTAATCTTGAACTTGGGTTGAATATATGGAAATGGTGTAATTCTAGTATGGAATGCTAATGAGTTGAATTCAAGTGTAATTAACCTTGCCACCAAATGAATTAGTTTATGATAGATTTTATGGTGACATGTGACTTGTAGGTGGTGAGCCAACTAAAGAATCAAGAGAGTGAAGTTAAAGAGCAAGCCACTAATTTATGAGCCAAGTGAGTGTGAAATCCTTTTATAAATGTCAAATGCATATTGGAAATACTTTATGTGTTTTTATGAATTTTAAAGTATTTTAGATATTGATGTGAGTGTAAAATGATTTTTCAAGAGTTAATTGCATGATTGACATGTTTTAATTGTTTTCATGATGGTTAAATGATTTTAGAATGTGTAATGAGTTTCTATTAAAAATTAATATATGTACCATTTATGTAAATGTGTGAAATGAAATGTTTATGCATGAAAATGATAAAATGTGGAGCTTATGCTTTAATGCCATTCTATGATTATGTTTTTATACAATTATGATTGTTGAATAAAATGAAATTGATTTATGATTGGCATGAAAAAGATAGTTTTCAAATGCTAATGGATTACCCCATCAATTATGTGTGGAATTGACGAATATGAAATGATATAAATGGAAGATTAGAGCAGGCCGGAATACCTCTGCGTGTATAACAAGTACTGGGAGGGCGTGTCTGACAGACCCCTTTCCCTAGGCGATCTGCTGGCACCCTACGGTGACCCTCCAGCTAGCTCCTTCTCTCAACTAAAGGATCCCCCACAGAGCTAAGCCATATTCTTTCTTAATCTTTTCAAAAACAGCGGAAATGCGGGGAAATTTTTCATTTTTGTTTTAAACCTTTACAAAATATTTTATAAAAATTTGGGCAACATCCCGTCTGTTTTTCGGACTTTGCCACCCTATAAATAATAAAATTTAACACTTCTAAAAATCACAAAATCATTTTCCCCAAACTACGGAGCCTCAGGCTCTCATTTTCCAACACAACCACAACCACAATTTCATGTTTCAATTTATGAACTGATTATCAATAAAATCATATGTAATGCATCAATTTACTTCAAAAACATAATTTAAATCCACAAAATAATATTTACAAAACCACGTGGATATAACAAAATATATACATCACTTAATATTAAACCAAAAAGAGAGATAGGAAATCACATCAGCACTGTCGCCGCGGCTGTCTGGTAATATCTTGGGGTAGTCCGCAGCTATGGTACCTGTGCCTGGGGAGGTTTATTTAAAAATACGGAAAATGATGGGTGAGCTTTGAAAGCCCAGTGAGTGTCAGATAATATCATTTGAAATTACATTTTTATAAAAACCTCCCTAAAACATTTTCAAATTGATTTATTTAAAATCAAGTTTCATGCAGTATTATTATAAAGCACATGTTAGCACGATTTTCAATTTCATAAAGGGATCTCCTATGGTTGCAGGGTTTTTATTGTAAAACCATTTTCTTTTATAAAACCGAAATGGTCCGACTCCACTCGAAGGTGTCCAGTCAACCAATCCGGCTCTCGTCAACCTATAGTGACCCGTGCCTCATGGCACCCTAGTATAGAGCGGAATCCTACATCGCTCTGTCCGGTTCATGTAGCGGAATCCTACATCGCTACAGAGCGGAACTCTGTCTCACTCGGGTAAGCAAGCTAATAATATACCTTTCACGTGCATTGGACTAATCTCTCAGACATTGACTGACATGACATCTTGCGGGTATCTCCCGCGGTTAGTATGGTTAGTGACATACTGACACTACAACTCTACCAATGCACGCTTCGGGTACTCAACCCAGACCGGTAATAATGTGATACTATCTGGGTAAGCCATAGGTTTTATTTTCATCTTTATAAAATTTCAATTCATTTCACATAGATAATTCAAAACTAGAAATCATGGTTTTAATAAAAACACAAAACCATATTATCTGTTACCGTGCCATTTATCATTTAAATCATATTTCGCTTTCATCAAAATGTCAAAACATGCATGAAACATTCATTCATTAATCAAATCAACAAAAACGTATTAAAATCATTTTAACACTCACCTTTCGCTATCACTTCCGAATGACTATCCGGAAGGCTCTAAAACTACGCTCTAGCGCTCTTCCCTAGCTCCACCGGCTGATTCGTCACCTACACAACATATATATACGTAAATTTACTTTCACGTCAACTTCTGAAACTCGAAATAATAAAAATTACATAATCGCTCCTAAGTGACCCTTTTTAGGCGTAACTCTCCATTTTTGATTCCTTAATTAAATCTCCGACTTTTAATAATCCCAATACGCTTGATTAAACTCATTAGGGTCATCCGAACTCTCAACGGATACTATATGGGCCAATTTACAAAATTGCCCTTTAAACTATTTTAGCGCGCGTTTTGGTTTCTCTCTAAACCTTTGGTATTTTCTTGGTTTTCTAAACTCCCTATCAACTTCAATTACTTATTTTTCAACTTCTATTTAATCAAAACTAACCAACCAACACATCGGAATAAATCCATTTCGAATCAATCTAATCACAAACTTAAAACTTTAAACAACTCACCCCTATTTCCTTTTCGAGTTAACTTCGCTTTGAGATTGATCTTGGGGTGGTTTTGGACTGATTTTGGAGATAGATCTGAGCTGAGATTGGACTAGTTTTCTTCCTCTTTTCTTCCCCTCTCTTCCTCTCTCTCTTTCCCTCTTGGCTTCGCCACGGTTCGCGGCTGATTTCGTCGTCGCTCGGCGCTGTCTCTGTCGCCGATCAACACGCGTGGAGGAGCTGTTCTGGCCGCGGTTTAGCTCGGTCTTGGTCCGTTCAGGTCGGGTTTGAGCTGGTCTTCGTGCGGGTCGAGCTAGAGCAGCTCGTCGGCATCGATCGAAGCTATTCGTCGGTGATTTCAGCTCGGTCTTCAGCGTTGGTTTGCGGTAACTTGGCTTCGGTTTGCAACGAGCTCGGCGGCTGGATGGCTATGGCGAATGGCGGTGAAGGCGTTGGCGATGGCTTCTTCTTCTTCTTCTTCTTCTTCTTCTCTTCTTCTTCTTCTTCTTCTCTTCTTATTTCTTTCTTCTTCGTCGTGTTTTGCGACTACAAGTCTGGTTTTTGTTTTTATTTTTCAAAGTCAACCATCTTATTTTTGGCTTCTATTTTCCTCCCCACAATTCTCAATAATTCCACTTACGCCCTAAAAAATTTCATTCTCCTCCCTTAACTTTTAGCTTAATCTTACTATGGCCACAATTATTAAATTCTATCTTCAATTTAGTCCATTTTTATCTTAAAGGTTATTCGATTTCATTTACTATTTTAACTTCCCGTTTAATCTCCAATTGAGTTTAAATCAATTCCTATGGGTTCTCTATGACCTTAAGTGTCTCCATAATTAATTTAGGGTCTCTAATCAATACTTAGGGACTATTCCTGGGAACCCGTACAATAATAAAAATAGAGGGTTTATAGTGTCACTAACATCGGAGGGATTGAGTCTGTCAGTCGAGTCGTGTCGCCCTCTATACGTGTGGGGTATTATCTGACTTCACGTATGCAGTATGAAATAATTTCGTTGTGTGGTTGTGAGATGTTTCATGTATATGGATACTGTCACATGGGGCTATTGCCAGCTAGGGATAATGGTTCGTCCCACCTAACACACGTGACCATGTTATGTTGGGGATAGTGGTTCGTCCCATCCAGCACTGGGATGGTGGTTTGCCTCGTCCAAAACATGTGGTCATGTTATGATGCTTTTTGGGTTCCATTGGTAGGGTTTCAGTTATACATGAAAATGCTTTTTTTAAAATGTTACATGATTTATGGAAGTTATGAATTATTTTGGGCATTTTATAATTTTATGCAAGAATTGAAAACCTTTATGATCTTTATGCATGAATTTGAATTTGAATTTTAAAGTTTGCTTATGAAATAGTTAAAGTCTATGTTCTGATTTCGAAACGTTTAAGAAAAGAAAAGAATTGCTTTTAAATGTTTTCCAGATGTGTATTTTCGAAAGGAAACATTTAGTTGGAAAAACTTTAACATTCATTAAGCTCATGTAGCTCACTATTTCGTGAATTTTTGTTTTAAAAACCTTCCTAGATGCAGGAACCAATGATTAGGGTATGCTCTCCCCTCCTTCAGAATAGATGGGTTGGACAAGCTTAAGATTCTGTGAAGTCATATGCATTACATTTTTGCATAAATGTGGAATGGGTTTATGTATATGATTTTTGGTGGTTGTATATATATTTTTTTGAGTTGTAAATTTGATAAACTTATTGGTTGTGGTAACGTATTGTATAACGTAAATGAAATGATTTTGAATACCTTTTGTATGGAAATATTTGGATGTTGTATAAAAACTTTTGATTTGTGAATGAATGTTTACTTCTAAAGTTTTGTTCTAAAGTTTTGAAATGATTTTATTTGAATTAGATAAATTTGTGGCTAGTGATTGAAATTGAAATGAACCGGCGGTCCTTTGGAAGTTGAGATGATGTTTGAAAATTTAGAAGTGTTTTTATTATTTACAGGTGATTTGCAAGAATTTTAAAAACCTTGAAAAACAGCTGAAATGATGCCAAAATTTTTTGAAAAGTTTAACTATGAAAAAGAGAATTTTATGGTTTTAATTTATAAGTTTATGAAATGTTTTTAAGTTTCCAGCCTTTGCTCCTCGGAATCTCTTTTGGGTCTTACGAGTTAGAGTCCAGAAGGGTTACATGAGGTGCCAGGCGGGCACTTGGGCCCCAAGAAGGGAAAGGTTGGGGCGAGTCTTGTCAATAGACCCTTAACCATTGGTGTTAGAGATTAAGTGACCTTTTTATAATAAGGCTTTATTTCTTCTTGTCAAAAGTACTTTGCTAGACTAATTAAGTTAATTTTGAATTTTATTTATGTCAAAAATAAGAAAAGTATGTTAAGTTTCATTTTCAGATATTAGTATGAAATGGATTTTCATTTTTTCGCTTTTCATAAGTGAAACATGATACACTTCTTTATGTCCATCTACTTTTAAAAGATTGATTGAAGGAAAAAAATATGTTTAATTATATAATTTTAGAACCAAAGTTAGAACCAAAATAATGAGATTTACTTTTACTATATTCTATAAAGCTTTTATTTAGATTATATCTTAACTTTAAGTCATACAAACTAAAGAAACAATTATAATTTGATACAAAAAGGATATCAAGTCTATAGCACATAAACGTTTTTTATTAAAATAGTTGATACTATTACAAATCGATGCTAAAATAGACAAATCATAGGAAGGGTAGCAATAGGTAGCTTCATATTTCAACGATGGAATCGCTGATGTAAATTGTCTACAACAAAATAGTAGCTAGAGGTCATCCATGTCTCAACAAGGTAGAACCATTTACGCCGCCAGTAAGGATTTATATATAAAACTACAACAATTCCTAAGAGCACAATTACATATGATCCTGTAAAGCTCATATAAAAGACGTTGATGTCAATGAAATCAGAATCTTCCCTATTGTTAATTGGGGCTCTTGGCATTTGTAATGGTGGCCCATTTGTGTCACAACTTTTGTTCAATGGAGGTCCACAAAGAAGAGGATTTCCTTCATAGCTATTTTCTTCAAAGGTACTAAATTGTGAAATTCTCTCTGGGGTTTTGCCGGATAAGTTATTATGTGCCACCATAAAAAAACTCAAGGTTGTCAAGACAACTAATTGAGGAGGGATTTGTCCATTCAAATTGTTGTAGGAAAGATCCAAACTCTCAATT
Organism: Nephelium lappaceum; assembly: GCA_021234005.1. Taxonomy (NCBI): domain Eukaryota; kingdom Viridiplantae; phylum Streptophyta; class Magnoliopsida; order Sapindales; family Sapindaceae; genus Nephelium; species Nephelium lappaceum. The sequence continues at coordinate 481,937 of CM037996.1, forward strand.
TGTGTGAGCATCGAAAATGTTTGTGGGATCAATCCAGTCAAGTTATTGTGAGACAAATTTAGCGCATGGATTCGGGTAAGATTTCCAACTTGTTGAGGAATTGAACCTGTTAGTTTATTGTAAGAGAGATCAATTCCACACATGTAGGTGAGAACTTTTCCACTGTAAGAGTAAGATATGGCCTTTGTTGTGAACTCTACAGTTGCTTCTTGCCTCTTTTGAATCCCAAAATATGCTCTCCCAATTGTAGTTTCCAAAAAGAAATCAAATGGAAAACCAATGGTATTACTTCCACTATCATGCAATGACGTGAGATCCAGACAATGAGGAATGTGTCCTGAAAGATTATTATGAGAGAGATCCACTAATTGTAATTGCTTCAACTGGCACAATTGTGTGGGCAATTCACCTACTAAATTGTTATGATTCAACATAAGGTAGGTTAAGTTAGAAATCCTACCAATCCAAGTTGGAATGATGCCACGAATTTGGTTATGACCAAGGTCTATCATCAATAAATTATTTTTAAGAGAGCTTATATTGAAAGCATCTTTTAGTTGTCCCTGTAACCTATTTTTAGACAAGTGAACAAGTCTAATATATGGAGGGCCAAAGCAAGATGGTATGCTCCCATAGATATTATTTGCCTCAAGGTTCAAACTATCAAGTCTTGTAAGTTGACAAAACTCTGATGGAATTGGACCTTCAAAATGATTATTAGGCATTATTATAGCTCTCAATTCACTCATATTCCCCAACCAATCTGGAATCCTACCAAAGAGATTGTTATTTCCGAGATATAATCCTAACAAATGGTAGGCATTAGACAGGCCATTGTTGAGTCATTAATTATCATTATTTTATGCCCATATTACTTATTGTTCATGCTATGTTTTTGTGTGGAATTGGTACTTTTAATTTGTTTTGTGTTTTTATACTTTGAATTAGGTTTTGAGAAGAAAAATGATGGAATCGAAGGATTTTTGAAGATTAATTGCAGCTCAAGGAATTGGATAATGTTTTAGAAGGAAATTACAGAATTTTGGGCAGAAACGTGACGTGACTTGCGGGAGCTCGTACGAAGTGTACGGTTCGAGTTGTGTGAGCCATAACCTATCAAATTAAAGCCCCAGATGTGTAGTTTCCATAGCCGCTGACGGTTTATCAATTGAAATTTTCTAGAGAAAGTTATGACCGATTTAGTACACGAAGGTCAGGCTGTCACGAGACCTGACAGCTACGGGAAAACATAGGAAATTCCAATTTCCTCTTTTAGCATTCCTAATCAATTTCCTAAACCTTGAAACGTCCTAATTAAATGAGTCAAGCAATTAGGAAGAGTTTTAGTCCTAAAATAAAAGGGATTCACTTTCCAAATCAAAACTTAATTCTAAATCAAAGTTGGAAGTAGAATCCTTCTCAATTGAGGAAATCTTGTCTTTCAAGGATTGGGTGCTTATAAATAGATGCTTTCACCATTCAATTGGAGAGATTGGAAGACAAAGATCGGAAGGAGAGATCGAGAAGACAGAGAGAGAAGCGTAGTAGCAAGAATGAAGGCTTCGGTTTCATCTTTTCTTTTCTTTATTTTTATTTAGTTAGTTTATTAGTTAGGGCTAACTTGAAGCCCTAAACATGAACTCAATTTGTTTATCTTTTCAATAAAGATTTATATTTTGCATGATGAAATTAATGTCTCTTGTTTAATTTTATTCTATTTATTTTGTTTCTTTGATTGATCACCTTAGAAACATATTTTTAGGATTATGTTGTAAGAATATAAACCGCACATCATACGGGCATATTCTTTATTTGCAACAATCAATTGCTTACGAACCAATTGAGGGACATTAATTCATAGATACCTAGAATAGACATCATATTCTAGAATTTGTGTGATATTCATATTCTTCTAGTGCTTAATGGGTTCCAATTATTAAACCTAAGTAGACATCATGCTAGGTTATAATTAGGAATACACGCATCTACGTAGACATCATGCGATTTGTATACTAATTAAGGAAGAATCTATACGACATGAGTTAATCATACCTTGTCGTGAATATCTTCATCATGCATTATTATGAATTTGCTTTATTAATCTTTTTAGCAAATTGAGGGATTGTTTAGTGGTGGATAGGATGTCCTAACTAAGTTTTTATTCATTGATTTTCTTTTATTTAATTTTATGTACTAATATCAATTTAATTCCAAAAGCCCTCTTGATTTTATTTTAATTGCTCTAGTTTAGGTCTTAAATAAATTTAAAATTAAAGTAAGTTGAAACTCTTCGTGGGATCGACCCTTGCTTGTCGCTATACTCAGTCAAACGATTTGTGCACTTGCAAGGTTTAAATAAATTTGGTTTATTAAAAAATTAACCAACAGCCATCTGGGATGTTTCCAGTAAAGTTATTGTTATCCAATTCTAGCATAGCTAAATTTGTCAAGTTGAAATTGGAAGAGAATATCTGATCTTGAAGGCTATTGTTTCTTAACACAAGGACTTGTAAAGAGGTACAACCCTCGGCCAAGTGGTCAGGTATTTTGCCAAACAAATGATTGTAGGATAAGTCCAAAACCATCAATAACTTCATATCTCCAATTGAAGAGGGAATACTACCGTAAAAATGATTTTTGGAAAGGCTTAAAACTTTCAGCCTTGGTAAGTGCTCTCCTATTTCTTTTGGAATATGGCCATATAATAAATTGTTAGAGATATCTAACCAATAAAGATTCAAGAGAAAATGACTTGGTAATTGGAAATGTCCTCCAAGCGAACAATTGGCTAGATGAAGCATCTCTAATTTTGGGTTATTCTCTAACAACCAATTTGGAAACTCCCCTGTGATGTTATTATGAGAGAGATCTAGGACTTGCAAGTTATGCTGGTGGTAGAGAATTTCAATAAGTATGCCACCATCTGTGCAACATGACAATATGATTCTTATCAATTGGAATTCAATAAGAATGTCATTACTCAAACTATAAAATATTAAAAGTTTGGAGAGATTAAAAAAGGTTGAAGTGAAGTAATGTTTTAAAATGATTCTTGGATAAATATGGAAGACGTAGCCGAAAAATGGAAATGTTAGTGGTAAATTTGTTTGCACTAGATCTCTAATGCTTGAAGGCAAGTGAAATTTGCACAACACAAATTCTGTCATCGTATATGGCTAACATAACTTTTGGAGATACACAAACTTATACAGGTCTAAAATATAATACGATATTAATGTATGTTAAGCATAATAAGTCATAAATTTTAATAAAATTAAAATGAGTAATAATACTTTGAGTACTTTTTTTTTCTTTTTTAAGTTGATAGTGTAAGGGTAAGAGGTTTGCTAAGACTTGCCACGATCAAAGTTTGGACATCTAATCCCATGAATGGAGACAATTATATATATACAAGTTGTTATATGCACTTGGTAAAACTGAACACCTAATATTTTAAAGAATGAGAAAGTACAAAACCACTTATACTAAGACTCGTGTGTATACACCACTTATACTAAGAGTGGTGTGCATAACTTGGATATATATCTATATACATATATATATTTATATATATATAGGGGTTGTCTACAATATACTTAGGTATCAATACACCTAAACTGATTATATTCTAAAATAAATTGTTGATTGCATTTTATTATATCTGATTATAACTAAAGATGTTTAAGTACAAGTAAACATGGTCGATTGTTGTAAATGTGATTAAACTTATTTAATTGTAATTAAATATAATAAAATACATCTAATAATTTTATAATGCAATCATTCATTTGTAGTTGTTAGGTGTATTAATATTCAAGTGTAGCATAGAATATGCCATATATATGTATATATATAGTATTTTAGATTGTATGCTTCTAAATTTGCTTCTAGCAATTATAACAATAAATAATTTTTATAGAGGGGATGGAAATAGTATTTATAAAAGATAGTTAATTTTAATTCATGATTGAAAGTTTAATTTATCACTATATATATAGTTCAAATCCCTCTCTCCCAAGTGTGTGTCTATGTGTGTGTATATTATTGAAGGGATCTAGAAAGATTTTTACCTTGATGAGATAAATTGTCATGCAGTCCATAATTAGAAAAATAATTTTTATAGAGTCGACGGAAATATTATTTATAACAGATAAATAATTCTAATTCATGATTGAAAGTTTAATTTATTACCATAGTTCAAATCCCACTCCCAAAGTTACATATATATATATATAGTGAAGGGCCGAGATCTAGAATAATTTTTACCTGGATGAGATAGAGTGTCGTGGAGTCCACAATTAGATAATGTCAATTCCACAAGAGAATACAGCAGCGGTCTAATGATTTGAAGGAAGGTGATGTTGAGATTATTATTATCCAAATACAGCATCTTCAAATTCTTCAAATTGTTCAGATCTGCAAACATCAAAAAATAACAAAAAGAACATTGACAATTAAGAAGAAATATACATATATATATATATATAGTCTTTCATAATATTTTCTTTCAATAGACTCTTAATAGTATTCAAGAGTGAGTAATGTACATATAAATTAATTCAAGGTGCATCATAAATGTTAGTTACCACTAGATCCAAAAGCTTAAGCTGATAAGAAAAGACCCAATTATAGTATTTAAGACTTAAGGTTATGATACGTTAACACGTCCATTCATGTGTAAAATGAACAGATAACAAATGACAAACAAATGTTAAACCCTCTCTACCGTATAACATGTGCAACAAGATGATAGATAAAGAGAGGAGAGATGGTTCGAATAAGAGACTTTGAAGCTCTGATATCATGTTAATTACCATCAATTCCAAAAGTTTAAGCTGATAAGAAATGACCTAACTATAGTATTTAAGACTTAAGGTTGTGATACATTAACAATCAAAGTATGGAAGAAAGTGAAAGTTGTAATCATAAGAAGAATGTAGAGCTTCTAGGTTGATAAACTTATACAAGTACTCTGGTGGAACAGGAGCAGTAACTAAACAAAACTATCCTTGAAACATAAAATTAGTAGGACAAAATTCAAAGGAGCAAAGTCCTTAGATACTTACTTCTAGCATCTTTTGTTTCCCAAAAATTATTAAATAAGATCTAGTTCATGTCCAAGAATGTGATTGTAATAGGCTGATTCCACAGTAGTTAAATTGTAATTCTATGTAGATCGGTCTCTCAATTTCCTCCAACCTTTGTAACGGTGGAAAAACATTTATCACCATTTTAAAGTTCACTTGAGTAAAAAGATAATAGTCAAATGTTAATTTGTGTGAGTGATTTAAACTCAATGAATGGAGAATAATATATTTATATATATTTAAATGAACAAATCAAATTTTGTTTGCATCAGCAGCTTTGAGCAAATTATATATATAGGGGTCCCCTTGGGTACACCTGAGGTATGCATATACTTGATGAAAAACAATACGTGATTGTATTCTAAAATGTGTTATTGTAATTTGTTATATGTAATTGTAACTAAACATGTGTGATTATGATCTATAAATGTGATAACTTTTATAAATTGTAGTCATACATGTTTGATTGTAATTAGATATAATAAATTACAATCACACATTTTAAAATATAAGCACACGTTTTTTTTGTCAAATGTATGCATACCCTCTGTGTATGCTAGAATGTGCTCTCTCTCTCTATATATATCTATATATATATATATATATATGTGTGTGTGTGTGTGTGTTATTTACTTAAATTAAGGCCCTAAAGATTGCATTTGATTTAGATGACACTTTAGAATGTATGACCAAATAAATTGAGTCTCTAAACACTTCTGGTATAAAGCTTTTTTAAAATACACTATGTAAACAATAATTGAAAAAAAAATTTGACTTCCTTTCTATGGTTAAATTAAAAAAAAGTAAAGCCTTACTATAACGGCACAATTTTGCTCTTTCAATTCAATTTTCAAACTCTAATAGACTTTTTTTTTTTTTTCATATTTTTCTCCTCTACTAAGTGAACTAGATATTAAGAAAAAAGAAAAAAACATTGTATAGTTATTCCACCACTATCATGCTTAGCAAGGTGATCTCGCTCATTTGTCTTACTGTTGCACCCTAAAAATTGTTTTGTCTTCAATTGGTTTTGCATATATCTCTCGATCTCATTTGTGTGAGTGTAATTATTCTTTTTTTTTTTTAACTACTAAGCAAATGAAAGAGTAAAAAATGAAGCTAAATAATACTGTTTATTCAATCTAGATTTTTAAAAACTTTTATAGAATTAAAATGAACTTGATGGATGTAGAATGTATATCAATTTATCTAAACAAATATGCATAATCTATATTTCTAACCTTGCAGATGAAGGATAATTTTGTTATAAAAATTTTACTAAAGAATGGATGTTTTATGGAATCCAATAATCAATTGGATAAAGTTTTATAGTTTGTTTTCAAAATTAGATAAAGTGATTGCACTTAAAAAAAGTAATCAATTTGCATTTTCATCGGTACCTTTGGAGAATACAATGTTTTCAATTTCATTGTTGCTCAAGTCCAAACACTGCAAATTATTACGAGAGTCTAAACCTGTAAAGAATCCAACAAAGTTAACAAGAAAAGTCATAGAAATAAAAGATTTTTTTTTTTCAAACCTATATTTAAAAGGAGTAAATTGAATTGCTCAAACAATATGTATTATAATTCAAAGCTTTTAATTTATTATTTACTTTCTTTCAGAAGAACAAATCTACAATATTTTTTTTCTTACAAAAGTCATCATGTTTTGAGTTATGTAGTTAAAACATAAGAAGATATAAATTAAAATAAAAACAACCATATATATAATTGATTTTAACAAAATAATACTGTTCATATAAATATATCAGCCAAACTTAGCATTTTATTTGTGTTTAACTCAGTGTTTTAAAAGGTACCAGGGCCAGTCATATTAGTCTCCTACGCGGCCAACATAAAAATACTTAAAATATATATACATATATATATATATATATATATTTAAACTGTCTATTAAACGGAAGAAAGGGGAGGAAGTTGGTAAATGGATGAAATTGCTTTATAATTTATCAACTCTGTTTCCTTTGAATTTTCTCACAACACTCTCATCTCTCACTTCATCTACTTTCAACATCAACCTCTTCTTCACTTCTTCTCTCCGGTACAGTGGTGGACCCAAAAATTCTCGAGAGAAGGGGCACTTATACAAAATAATAACAATAATATTGAAAAATTAAAAACATTAATAATATGATTTTTTATTAAAAAAAAAATTGGATAACATGATGAAATTCAAATAAAAGAAAATAAATAATGCATTTAATTTAAATAAATCAAATAGTCTAACACTCAAAAGTTCTAACGAGGTATTAAGAAAACAAAAGCAACGTCATTATATATTGGAATGAATTGCACAACATTTTCTTGAGGTATGTTTGAAACCAAACGGAAACACATTTACCCTTTTATTAACCAAATCCTCACACCTTTAGTTAATTTCCATCAACTTTAATAGTTGACCAAGGTTTTTGGTCAAATGATCATTTTGCCCATGAATAAGACAAAAAAAATTTTAAAAAAATCATATTTAAAAATATATATAAACATTAAATAAATTTTCTATTTAAAAAAAAAAAAACAAATAGATCTTCACCCTCCATCAAGATGGACTGTGGAGATCAACTTATAAGAAAACCAAAAATAATTAAAAACAAAAAAACATAAAAAAACACAAACCATTTCTTTGAATTCCTTTCTCCATCACTGACTATGACGATGGAGCTATGGGTTTCCTTTGTCGAAGACCCCTAGTCTCTAAATTACCCATTGTTTCCAACTGTTTTCTTTTTTTTTTTTTTTTTTTTGTTGATGATTGATGATGATGAACTTGCTAGGAGGATGATGGTTGGTGATGATTTTGTTTTGCTGGGATGGTTTGTGTTTGACGATGATGGTTGATGATGATTTTGTTTTGTTGGGACGGTTTGTTTGTGATAATCATTTTGTTTTGTAGGGATGGTCTGTGTTTGATGATCATGGTTGATTATGAACTTGCTAATTGATGATGCTCCAAATCACCTAGGTCTTCTCTTATCCTTTTTATTTATTTATTTTTTCTATTTTCAAGAGAAAACCCGTATCATCTTCATAGTTAGGGTGGATAATCTGGGTTTGTTTTTTGTTTTTTGGGTTGCAGCAGATCCTTTGGGTTCCTAGATGATTTTTTTTTTTTTTCAAAGATTTGGTTTCGAAACCCAGATCTTCAAGTTAAGGAAAAAAGTTTATTGAAGATCCAAAATAATAATAATAATAATAATAATAATAATAAATTTGAATCCAGATCTTCCAAAATAGGGAAAAAAAAAACGATTGAACCCAGATATTCACTTGAAGATAAACCTAGATCTTCACATGAAGATCTAGGTTTAATTTCACTTAAAGTTCTAGGTTCGAAACCTAGATCTTCAATCAAATCTTTTCACTTGAAGATATAGGTTCAAAACCCAAATCTTCAATCAAATCCTTTTTTTTTTTCTAATTTTTTTCTCCACTAAATTTTTTTTCTTTTTTTTCTGTTAAATATTTTTGTTTTCATCTCTACTGTCCATCCTTATGATTGATCATGGAGATGACATTACTTTTTTAGAATCTACTTTCTAATATTTTTTAATATATTTTTTAAATTTATTCTTTATTTTTTAATTTTATTTTAAAGGGCATTTTTGTCATTTTAATTAAAAGAGTTTGTTAGTAGTTAATTTTAACGGTTTTGACTAACGGGGTAGGGTTTGGCATGATTTAAAGATAAATATGTTTCTGTTTGATTTAAAGCATAGTTCAGGGGGTTTCGTGCAATTCGTTCTTATATATTGTTATAATTTTCCTTGACCTGATTTCTTATTTTGAATTATTATAATCCCCTTATCAATTTGATTAAAAATATATATCTCCACATAAGTCAGCATGTTACTAAATAACTATATATTCCCTATTCAATTAAGTCACATTAAAACTATTAGATATATGAAAAAAAAAATCAAGATTTAGGATTTACTGATTAAACATAGTAAATTAAAATTTGATATTTTAGAATTAATTTATTGATTGGATATACGTAACTAAAACTATTAAATATAAAAATTTAAAAAGAACAAGAACTAATTTAAAATAAAATGAAGCTATATTTATTAATTTAAAATATAAGAATAGTTGTCAAGATTTTGATGATATACAGATATTGCTATTGTCGATTGTACAGAAGAAGATGAATGCCAAAAACAAAATTTAATGTTGGCTGTTAGAAGAGAAAGGAATTGGGAACAAATTAAACACTACAAGTCAAATCTAAAAATAAATTGTATATAAGAAAAACTGGAAAAGTATGAAATTTTAATAAAATGTTTTTTTTTTTTTGGTTTTCTTTTAAGAATTTGAGGGAAGGCATTTGCCTCCCCTGGACCTATGTTGGGTCTGCCAAGGATGATGGGGTTTGCACCATCAGCGATAAGCAGAAAGAACTAATAGTAAAGGTAAAATAACATCAAATCATATGTTTCTGCTGCATATTAATAGTGAAAGTTTACCTTGCTTTAGTTCTATAATTGGTGATGGAAATTGGTTGTGGCACTTCTGGCTTGGCCATGTAAATTTTGGAAGTTTGAAATTATTTGCGTCTAAAAATATGGTTTCAGGATTGCCTTCCATTAAACCTTCTGATAGAGTTTGTGACACTTGCGTATTAGGAAAGAAGCATAGAGATCCAATTCCTATGGGAAGTCATGGAGAGCCAGTAAGCCATTGGAGATGGTGCACTTAGATCTATGCTTCATGAAGACTCCGCCAAATGGATGACGTAGGTATTTTATTACCTTTATTGGTGACTTAAGGAGGAAAGCGCCAGAGTATTTCTTGTAGCAAAAGTTAGAGGCTTGTGATATTTTTAAGAAATTTAAGGTGTTTGTAGAGAAGGTGGACGATCTATCAAAACCTTGAGAACAAATAGGGGCACAGAGTATATTGTGTGCGATGACTTAATTTCTTGTAGGAACATGGCATTAACATCAACTGACTGGTAAATACACTCCACGCAAGAATGGAGTAGGGGAGAGAGAATAGAATTGTCATGGACATGGTAAGGTGTATGTTGCACATTAAAAAATTACCCAAAAAAGGTGTTTAAGGTGATGTTGTTGCTTGTTCGGTTTGTTTGTTGAACAAATGCCCAACAAGCAATGTTAGTGAAAAGACTCCTCAAGAAGCCTGGAATTGACGCAAACCTAATGTTGGACACTTACGAGTGTTTGGTTGCATTGCATATGGTGATGTAACTGATGTTTCGAGGAAAAAGCTTGATGATAAGACAGAAAAGTGTATTTTCATCAATTATAGCCAGGTAAAAAAGGGTTGTAAACTTTATAACCCCACAACCGAGAAAGTAATCATCAGTCATGATGTTACTTTTGATAAGCAAGGACATTGGGATTAGTCGCATGATAAGGAAAGCAATTAAGGCATTGATGTTGATCTTGAAGAGATTCATCCAAGTGGTGATCAAATAATGACACCACCGCCCCATACAACTCCGAATCCAATAGATTCTTTTAGTTATCCACAACGTCAACGAGTCTTGACAGCTCGTTTATAGGATTCTGTTCTCAATAACGATGACGATCCAACTGATGAAGCTACTTTTGTACCTATTTTTAGGCCCTTGATTCCTATTTTTTTTAGTTTAATTCTCGACCATTTAGTTGTTTTCAATGAAGTTTGTGAGTGCTTCAACTTAAATGTTGTTATGAGGTGGTTTTGCATTAAAGGAAGTGATTCAGGTGTGTTCAAGCATGTTTTAGACGAGTTATGGGCACATTTTGGAAGTCCCAAGCACTACCACGTTGCATGTGAGAAGCGAAATCGTGCCTGAAGTGACTGAGCCCACTGCCAGTCACCGCTACATGCATCGCTACATGGGGAAGTCGCACCACAGGTGGCGGAGCTCTCACCAGCTGCCACGAGGAATGCTGTTACATGTGGAAGTCGTGCTGTAGGTCGCGCCATGCCTAATCTAAGGTTTTAGCCGTGTTTTCGAAGGGAAATTCCAACCTTTGGCCAACCTAGAGCTCCGCCTCGGCCTCAATAGAAACTCACTTTTAAACATCTAGAAGGAGAGAGAGAGGCCAAACCTGGCCACCACACTTAGAGAAGAAACACTTTTCCTCAAATTCATCATCATAGTTTTTCAATAGTTTACACAGCTTAGTGGAATCATCAACAAGATACTAAGGAGAAGAAGCAAGAGTCCTGACCACGGGACCACAAAATATCACTAGAAGCAATTTTGATGGCGTTTAAGGGTGTTTTCTCTCCATGTTATGCTTGTATTTGGTTTTGCTTAATTATGTGTAACTAAATATTTTGTTAAGGATCCAGTATTATGTGGACTTCGATTATTTTATATACAATTCAGTTATTTATTCATTCATGTTTTGATTGTGAATTTATTATTATTATGATAGAGCAGTTGTCTGCTTAACATTGATAGTCAATCGTTTGGATAATTAGTTGCATATAGGAGATGCCTTATTTGCATGCTAAAGTCGTGAATGAATATTAACTTAATTAGACATGATCACTGTTAATTAGGTTAAATATGTGTTTGATAGGTTTCATGATAAGATACACGGACTGACCAATACAAGTGTGTTTAGTTGAGAATTTAGAGTTCATACATGTGACCGAATTGATAGGACACACTGTAAGATGTATGTAGCCGGGTATCTAGTTGTTTTTCTAGCATTACATGGAATGACCAATATAAGTGTAATGTTTAGAATTGGTTTATTCACATGACCGAATCGGAAGTGCCCGCTAGTTAGAATTTGGAGATTTAATCGATTTTATCAAATCAAAGTTACATAATGCTGGTGACCTAATAGCTCTAATATCATTATTTCTTTAGTTTTTAATTTGGCTAGTGTCTCTTTCAACTTTCTTTTTAATTAATTATCAAACAACCAATCAATTTTTGTTTATTTTTGTTGTGACTTTATCACACTAAAGTTTAATAGAAAGTAACACGCGATCTCTCTGTCTTTAGTGGGACTACCTTGCATCCACCATCCTACAGTGAATGTATGGTTTTATATATATATATATATATATATAAATTTTATTATCATGGATAACAAAATCATCCATCAAGGAAGAATTCTACATTCAGCAACCTATGGGGTTTGTGAAAAATGAACAAGAAAACAAGTCCACAAGTTGAAGAATGCCTTATATTGGTTGAAACAAGTACCCAAGATATGTTACACACACATTGACACATATTTTATCTAGCATGAGTTCTAAAGATGTCCACATGAGCATACTTTACAGATTAAATTCAACGAGGAAACTTCATTTTAGTCTCTGAGATTTCAAAAAATATCAGGTTTTTAAAACTCTTTTGGAAACAATTTTTTTCATCTTTAACCTTTCCAAAATTCTTCAAAAAAGTCCAACTGATGATTAACAGTGACTTTAAGCAATCTCAGTTGTAATTTAACAATTAAAATTTAGGGGCATTTTAAGTAATTTAATTTATAAATTTATTGTTTTATGAGAGTAATCCGATAATTTATGTGCACTAATAACTATTAAGGACAAAAATGTTTTTTAATGCATTTTATTAATGTTGAACGTTAGTTGACTGACGGTTTGGATAATTTTAAAGAGTTTTTAAAAAGTTAGGGATGAAAGAAAACTATTTCCAAAAGAGCTTTAAAAACCTGATATTTTTCGAAGTCTCAATGACTAAAATAAAGTTTTATGTAAATTCAACTCACATGGAGATATTCTGATTCTATGTTTTTATGTTGATGATAAGATTATCATAGGCGATAACCCTAAGATGATTGCAGATTTCAAGAAAGCAATGATTTAGGGTTGATGTCATATTTTCGTAGTGTAAGGTGACTTAGATAGATTATGGCATCTTTGTATGTCAGAAAAAGTATGTTGGTGATGTGCTGAAGAAGATGGAGGCATGTAAACCAATTTTATTAAAGCTAATGAAAGATTGGACCAGTGAGTTGGTTGATGGTACCATCTTTTAAAGGTTAATAGGAAGTTTAGGATATTTAACTTTTACTAGACCAGACGTTGTGTATGGAGTTAAGCTTATTGGCAGGTTCATGGATATTCTCCATAATAGTCTCACTTGCAAGCAACCAAGCACATTTTGCAATATATAAAGGGTACATTGAATGATGGTATCCTTTACTCTTCATCTAACAAGGTTGAGCTTGTTAGGTAGTAACTGGGCAGGTGATGTGGAAAAGAGAAAAAGTACTTCTGGTCATGCATTTCATCTTGGTACTAAAGTATTTTCTTAGTCATTAAATGTTTTGCCTACAATGGAGGCTGAGTATATTGCAACTATTAATGGTACTACACAAGCTGTGTGGTTGCATCGCATGCTTTATGACCTAAAATAGAAGCAAGATATTTCGATGGTAATCTACCGCTATAATAAGTTTACCATTTCTTTGATTAGGAATCTAATCTATCATGGTAGAAGTAAGCATATTGACATCAAGTTTCACTTTATTGAAGACTTGGTAAAGGAAAAAGAGATTGGGATCGAGCACTACTGTTTTGAAGATCAAATTGTAGATATTTTCATACAGCCTCTCAAAGTTGATTCTTTTCTAAGTTAAAGAAGATTTTAATTAAAACTCGATAAGTTTCGTCGAGTTTTCATCGAGTTCTCATAAATCAATGGTCAGTCAATCTGAGAACTCCCAGACCGGGAGTTCTACTCTCCTCTGGTAAGTATGCACCAAGTTAAGATGAGTACTCGAGCAAACTCGACCAACTTGGCCCAACTAGAATTATTTACGAAAAAGGAAAAAAAAAAGTAATAGACCACCATACTTCATTACCATGCCAATCACCACTCACAACCATACTTCAAATTTTCTTTCTCTTTCTCACTACAAACAACCTATAACCAAAATTTTCAAAATTTCTCGCAAACCAAACATCTTACAACAACAATTTTCACTTTTTTCTAAAAATTTGACTTACTAAAAGTGGTGAGCTGCAATGACAACACTGGTGAGAGGTGATGACAACATCGACGAGCGGCAACGACAACACTAGAGAGTGGCGATGAGAGAGGAGGGTGAGTCGTGAGAGAGAAGGAGAGTGAGAGAGAAGGGTAAGAGAGGTAGTGGGTGAGAAAACTGGTAGTTTGGTGTTTAAGTTTACACATATATATTAGGATAAATTACACAAAACCCCTCAAATTTGATGAAATTGCACAAATCCCCTACAATTTAATGAAATTACACTAATATATGAGTTTTGGCCATAATGACATGAATCTCCCTTTAGATTTCTAAAACTTAACAGAAATACCCTTTGCCTTTAAAGAATTGTTAAATCCTAATGATCAATAGTCAAAAGTATCAAATCAATTGGTCAATAGTCATATGATTGTATTTTGATCTTATAGAAAAAAATTTTAGTTTTTCTTTTATAGATTTGACCTAATTTGACTGTCGATGAATAGTACTTACTGAGCACTCGTCAAATAGTCGAGAACTCCCTACTCGCTACCTCGCCGATCGAGTATCGAGTAGCAAGTTTTAGAACCTTAGGCATGGTTAATAATGAAGAAGTTTGTTTAAAGGGAGCTATGTAGGATTAAAACAAGTGATATTAGCTAACTTTTTCTAGGATTTGTTTAAGGGAAATTATCTAGAGATACATTTATCAATTGATTAGATATATCATTTTATTTGTTAGGATTATCATATATATTTTGATATTATTAGACTATTATTTTAGTCTTATCATGTTAGGTATCAACCACTATGAATAGGAGGCTTGATTTCATTGTTTTTCATTCCATTGAATAGACAGTTCTATTATCTATATTTCTCTCTTGTGTTTATTTTTTCGCTCAGGTTTTATTTGCAACACATATTAGTAAATAGACACACACATACATTACAAAACATACATAAACAATTTTTATTTTACAAAAAATAAATAATATAGTGAAAAAAAATGTTTTTCATTAAGTTCCCCACTCCACCAAAGCCCCACCCCTCCCCCCCTCCAAAGTATATGTTAATATAATCCATCATTCCACTTCACCACCCCTTTTGAAAAATATTTTGACTCTATCCCTAGTTAGTTGATAGTAACATCAATAAATGTTAATAGTTATTTTAGGACATTTTTAATGCAATTATCTAATTCAAATATAAAGTTGATGTGGCAAAAAAATAAAAAAACAGAGAGAGAGAATGCGAAGATGCATTTCTCAATTGAGAAACTCTCCAGAAATGTTTACTAGGCTTTCTCAAATACAGATCCATACCCAAATGGCATGGTATGTAAGTTGTCAACATCTTATAAAGTATGAGATGATGTGATAATTAATATGATATTGACAATTCATATGACATATCATTTAGGTATGGGTTTGAGCAAAACATTGTAGAAGCATAACATTACTACTAAAAATATGGAGATTTGTCTCATCCTCTCTTCTATTAATTGTAAAATATAAATAACAAGAGTGTGAATATTATTTAATAATTGATCAAAGTGGATGCATATTTTGTTTTAAATAATTGTATTCGAGATGAAAATATATATTTCTATTTTTTCTCTTGGCAAAGTGGACTGTGACCATTTAGAATCAATGAGAAATAGAAAAAAAAAATTAGAAACAATTCGCTCTGCGAAATTCAAAAGTTAGCATTAGAAGGATTCCGTTGGGGTATCGGGCAGGGCCGCTAGAGTCCGAATTAGAGGATCTAGGGCGGGTCCTGTCACTAAAGATTTAAAGGGCTTGATTTCAAGAGATGACAATAGAAGATGTTGTTCTGCTTGACAACAATGAATTTGGCACACATTGTCAAGGAGGAAGTACCAAAAAATGATGAAAATTCTGTGACCAAGAAAACTATGTTGATCATAGAGACTTGGAAACAATCTGACTTCCTTTGCAAGAACTATATTTTGAATAAGTTGGATGACATCCTATATGACATCTATTCATCCTATAAGACAGCAAAAGATGTGTGGGATATGTTTGAGAAAAAGTATCAAACTGAAGATGCTGGAGCAAAAAAGTTTGTAATTGGAAAGTTTCTCAAGTTCGTCATGGTGGACACCAAAACTGTTGTCAAACAAGTGGAAGAACTTCAAGTATTGATTCATGAACTTCATTTTGAACGTTGTTCTATTAATGAGAATGTTCAGGTTGGAGCAATCATAGAGAAGTTGCCACCATCTTAGAATGATTTCAAGATTTATTTAAAGCATAAAAGGAGAGAGATGTCTCTAGAAGATTTAATTCTGAGGCTTCAAGTTGAAGAAGAACACAGAAAGGGAGACAATAATGATGTCCCCAACATGGAAGTCAAGACCAACATGAATGAGGGACAAAATCCAAACCAAAGTTCCAAAAGAATAAGGGCAAGAATGGTGCCAAGAAGGTAGCAAATCCGCATGATCCAAAAGGCAAAGATTTCAAGAAAATCAAATAAAATTGTTGGGTGTGTGGAATGTAAGAACACAAAGCCCAAAATTGTCATCACCAGTAGGATCCAAATAACACCAATTCCTCCACCAATAATTAAGTAAACATGGCTGATAATGAAGAGAGTTTGGAGGTCATGGTGTTAGAAACTAATATGGTTTCAGATGTAAAAGGTTGGTGAGTTGATAAGAAAGGATTTAAAGTTGTATTTGAGAGTGGTAAATTTGTACTCTCTAAAGGTGAAATGTACACTGGCAAGAGTTATTTGGTTGATGGGATGTTTAAACTCAATGTTGTAACCACAAATGTTATGAATAAAATGATTAGTTCTTTTGTTTATATTGTTGATTCATATGATATTTGGTATGCTAGATTAGGACATATAAATTATAAATCTTTGCAAAGAATGATCAACTTAGGATTGATACCGAAATGTAATATTGACTTGAAACATAAATGTGAAATATGTACTGAATCAAAGTTTGCTAGGCAAAGTTTTAAATCTATTCAAGAAAGATCAAATGAACTACTTGGTTTGATTCATAGTGATCTTTGTGATTTTAAGTCCATACCAACAAGAGGTGGAAAAAGTTATTTCATAACTTCTATAGATGATTGTAGTAAATATTGTTATGTCTATCTAATAAATAGTAAGGATGAAGCCTTGGAAATGTTTAAGACATATAAGGCTGAAGTTGAAAATTAGTTAGATGAAAGATTAAAGCAATAAGATTAGATATGAGTGGAGAATATGAATCCACCGCATTTGCTGAATTTTGTGCAAAACATGAAATTATTCATCAAACCACTGCACCATATACACCTCAACAAAATGGTATAGCAGAGAAGAAAAATAGACCATTCAAAGAAATGATCAATTTTATGTTAAATAGTTTAGGGTTACCACATAAATTGTGGGGTGAGGCCTTACTTACTACTAATCATATTTTGAATAGGATTCCATTCAAAAAGACAAACAAGTCTCCATATGAAGTATGGATAGGTTGGATTCCTATCTATAAAACCTTGAAAGTGTGGGGTTGCCTAGCTAAGGTCTAAGTTCCTTTACCTAAAAGAACCAAGTTTGGACCAAAAACTATTGATTTTGTATTTATAAGGTTTGCTAAAACTAGTGCTGCATATAGATTCTTAGTTTTTAAATCAGAAGAAGTTGATATTCATGTTAATACTATAATTGAATCTATTGATGCTAAATTCTTTGAAGGAATATTTCCTTACAAAGAAGGTCAGTCCGGTTCATCAAACAAAAGACCTATAGTGAAAGTCATGATGAACCATTCATTTTTAGTAACCAAGATCAAAATCTGGTACCAAAAAGAGGAAAAATGATAAAGATTCCAAAAAATTTTGGTCAAGACTTTATCAGCTTCATGACCGAAGCAGAATCACAAACTTATAAAGAAGCAAATGTCTTTACTTGAGGCTCCTTTTTGGAAAGAAGCTATAAACAATGAAGTTGAATCCATTATACAGAACCATACTTGGAAATTGGTTGTTTTATCTCCTAGTACAAAGCCAATTGGTTATAAATGGGTTTTCAAAAGAAAACTTAAAGCTAATGGTAATATTGATAAGTACAAGGCATGATTAGTTGCTAAAGGCTTTAAACAAGAAAAAAAAAATTGGATTATTTCGACACCTATTCTTCTGTATCTGAAATGACATCAATAAAGATGTTAATAGTGTTAGCTGCTTTATACAACATGGATGTACATCAAATTGATGTAAAAACAGCTTTTCTAAATGGAGAATTAGATGAAGAAATTTATATGGAACAACCTGAAGGCTTTGTGGTTAAAGGTCAAGAAGATAAAGTTTGTAAGCTTGTAAAGTTTTTGTATGGACTTAAACAAGCACCAAAGCAATGGCATGAGAAGTTTAATCATACAATGCTAACACATGGATTTAAGATCAATTAATGGGATAAATGTGTTTACATTAAAAACATGAAAAACTCATGTGTTGTTGTGTTTGTATGTTGATGACATGCTAATTCTTGGAACTAGTAAATATGCCATCAATTCTACTTAAAAGATTTGAATTCTAGTTTTGCATCAAAGATATGGGTCAAGCAGATGTTGTATTAGGAATTTAAATCAAAAGAAATGATGAGGGTTACATTCTTACCCAATCACACTATGTGGAAAAGATACTAAAAAGGTTTAATAAATTTGATTGCAAACCTACAGTTACTTCTTTTGATAAAAATTGCAACTTAAAGAAAAATTCTGGAGATGCAATTTCACCATTGGAATATTTATAAGTGATTGGAAGCCTAATGTATATAATGAATTCTACTAGGCCGGATATAGCTTATTCAATAAGTAGACTTAGTAGATACATGAGCAATCCTAGTAAGGATCATTGGAAAGCTTTGATCAAAGTGTTGAGATATTTGAAGTATACTTTGGAGATGCTCTTAGAATTTATATATTAAAAATATAGAGGTGTCGCTTGTGTCATTACAACTTAAGTGACAAAAAGAGTAGAATTTCTTTTAAGAAAACATAGGGACACCCGCGGGAGGGAACTGAAGAGGTAGTAGTACCATATCCGACTTAGTCAGAGAGACCAATACCAAAGATCAGCAATTGATGGTCTAAAAATAAAAAGCCACAAACTAAGCGAAAAATAACATATATTAAATGATATATAATGTTTTTTTAAAAAAAAAAAGATGGCCCTAAGGATTGAAGTGAGATTTAGGGAATTAGTACTTAAATTTGGATTTTTTTGTTGGGATTGTAAATTTCATTGAAGCTCAAGTCTGCAACATTCACAACAAGATGAGGTTGGTGAACTATATATAATATATCTCTGACATTTATACTTTTGAAGTTGTGAGTTTGAGTTATAATTCTTCCTTCTTAAATCTTGGATTTACTATAATATTTCAAAAAATAACAAAGTTCATATAATTCAAAACTATTGTGGGAGTCTAAACCAAACGGAAAAAAAAAAAAAAAAAGTTATTCCAAGCCTTTTATTAAATTTTTATAGTCATTATCTTTTATGCATTTTTGAGAATAGGTAGGATAGTCTTTTAACCCAAAAGACTAGCATATTGTATTTTGACATTCAATGGCATATAATATCATTCCATAGATTTTTATCAATGATGAAAATCGATGGAATTCCTTCAAGATAATGAAAATACACAACCATTACCAATGAATCTATCATATATACGACAACGAGAATGTTCTAATGAGAGAGAAAACTTACCTTGAAGATCAATAGTCTCATTCAGTTTGTTGTTCCCTAGCCATAATTTTTCTAATGATGATAGAGCACCTGAACCTACAATGTATAAGAGTTAGAGTAAATGATTTTCTAATTGAATGTTATCTAAAGTAGTGTTCAAATAAATGAGATGAGTCTTGAAGTGAATTGTAATAAAGTTAAAAGGTTGTGTGTGTGTATTTCCGTCGTGTTAAGTTTTGCTTTACTGCTAAATATATAGAAAGTTGTTTTACAGTACAAATGCAACAACAAGGCAAAAGAGCCAGATCACTCTCTTAAACATGATAGCTTTGAAATTAATATATAAAAGTTTGTTTGTATAAGTGGTTCACTTAGTAAAGGAGATATAAATGAAAAATCTTATCGATTAGAGTTTAAAATTTAGTTGAAAGAGCGAAATTGCACAAATAGAGTCAGCTTTTACTAATGACTTTTAGAGATTAGGGAAAGAGTAAAATTTTGATTTTTTTTTTTTTTCAATTACTATTTAAATAATGGTTTTCAGAAGATTTTTCATTCCATATCTATTTTAGAGTATTTTTGTTTTGTACATAAACTCTAAAATCTCTTCTAATTAAAATACGACCCCATAGTCTCAATTTAAGTAAATAATAAACATGTATCATGTGACAAAAAGTCACTTCATATGATATAATGTAGCTTTTTCTTATTATTTTCTTAAGAAAGTCGAATTCAAATTAATAAATAATTAAATTTAATCTAAAAAAAAAACCTTAAAATAACAAATTGATAAAAATTAATACGAAATAATACCTATTATATCGAAATAATAAAGTGATATAAAAGCTATCCTTGAAACATAAAATTAGGAGGACCAAATTCAAAGAAGCATAGCCCTTAGTTACTTACTTCTAGTATTTTTTGTTTCCCTATAATTATTAAATCTAAGATCTAGTGCATGTCTAGGAATGTTATTGTAATTAAACACGAATACCACGTAGATAGGTCTCTCAATTTCCTCCAACCTTTGTAATGGTGTAAAAAGATTATAGTAAAACACTTAATTTGTGTGAGTGATTTAAACTAAACGAAAGGAGAATATAATATATATATATTTATATATATATATATATATTTTTTTTTTTTTGAAGTAATCATATCAAATTTTATTAAGATCTAGTGCGTGTCTAGGAATGTGAGTGTAATAGGCTGATTCCATAGTAATTAAACGCTAATATTACGTAAATAGGTCTCTCAGTTTTCTCCAACCTTTGTAACAGTGAAAAACATTATCACCATTTCAAAGTTAATTTGAGCAAAAAGATTATAGTCAAATGCTAATTTGTATGAGTAATTTAAACTAATTGAATGGAGAATAATATATTTTTTCAAGTAAACAAATCATATTTTGTTTGCATCAGCGCCTTTGAGTAAATTAAATAAAGTTGTCAACCTAATTGTCATGCACACTCATGGGCAAAGTCTCTAAGTTGCTTAAAGAGTACAGTTCTAAAAAGCACTGTTGAACAAAATTAATTAAAAAAAGTAAAAAAGAAAAAGAAGATGCATGATAAATTTTTTCTCAAATTAATAACTAAATCAAATAACTGAGATTAGTTACTAATCACATGAGAGATCACTATCGTATATCGTTTAATGGTATAGAATACTCATTCAATTCAGCGCAACATCTTAGGTTCGAAATACATGAAAGATCACTGTTTTATATCGTTTGATGGTACAGAATACTTATCACATGAGAGATCATAATATATATAAGGTCTGAATCCAAGTGAATTCAAAAAATAAATTGAGTCCAAATGAAGTCAACAAATGGGCCTGATTCAAATGATAGCCTAATTGTTGGATTTAATTGTAGCCCAATTATAGCACAATTTAATTGTTGTATAACCAATCGCTTTCAAGCAAGGAAATCAAATTGAAAGCAAAAGCGACAAATAATTGAGGTGGGCTGAGAGAGACATTGAGTCAGTGGACACCAAGCAAACCCAATTAAAATAGGCTTTGATGAACAGAACAAAAGCAAATCCAATGAAAGCAAGACTTGAGGCGGTCAAAAGCATAAAGCAATAGTAAACAAAATGCAAAGCAAATGTCAACATAGAAAAGGACAAAATCATGGTGGCCAAATAAGAGAAGAGATAGTGGCTTTTTATACATACATATATATATATATATATGTATGTATATTTGATTAGTTATTTCAAAATATATATATATATATATATATATTTGTTTAGAAGCAAATAGCAAACACTTCACACAGAATTGAAACCGAACAGCAAGAAAAAATAAGAAGAAAATAGAAAAAATAGGAAAAGAAAAGAAGAGAAGAGAATTCCGGATGGGTGAATGGAATATTTAAGTATCTGATTTATCCAGATAAGTAATTTTAGCTCAATGGGATTTGAAACCCAAAAAATTAGTTAATTTTTTCAACAAATTCTAAATTGAGTTATACGATTTTAGAGTGGATCCAAAATTATGAGAAATCATATGAGAGTTCGTTTTAAATATAGATATAAGCAAAGGAGCTATGTGAATAGTTTTATTTTTAATCGAATTGATTTAATTATGATTATTTATATTTCAGCTTTTATTTTTTATTGAAAATAAAATGTTTATTTTTTAAAATAATGTGGTTGGATTATCAATTATGTTTTACGATTGTAATGAGAATTTATTTATTACGAATTTGTAAATATATTTATGCATGTGTATAATTTGAAATTCTAATCGGAAATGTTTAGAATATTTTAAGTAATCTTACTTTATGTTTTGAGAAAAGTATTTATTCAAAATTATATATGTGTATTCAGAAATAGAATTTGTATATTTTTATATGAAAATCGTTTAACATTTGAGAAAGAAAATAAAGATATTTTTAGAATGCCAAAGTTGTACCCTCCCCACTAACAGTTAGGCTACATATCTTTAAGTTCTAGAGTTGTCCAACATGTGTATGGTAGATGTCGAAAGAGTCATTCGATCACCCAACATGCGTATGATAGATGTTATTCTTCAATCTACATGTGTATTGAATATCTTCATCATATATGACTAATTTCCCTGGGTTCTAGTTGGTAGTGTAGATTTTCATATTATAGATGCTATATACTGAGTTTGATCAGTAGAGAAATAAACTTTTAGGATCTCAATTTCATAAGAGATGAGATGTTATAAGTATGCAAAAATGATCCATACAGATGGTTGCAGTTTATTATGATACGAAATAATATGATATATGTTTTCAGATATGATTGAGTATGGATAATTAAGATTTTATTTTTATTACTATTATTAAATTATTGTTTTGGCTGAATGGAGACTAGGACTCACACACATGT
Source organism: Nephelium lappaceum (assembly GCA_021234005.1). NCBI lineage: Eukaryota > Viridiplantae > Streptophyta > Magnoliopsida > Sapindales > Sapindaceae > Nephelium > Nephelium lappaceum. The sequence continues at coordinate 505,062 of CM037996.1, forward strand.
ATATGAGTCATAAGTTCGTGGACAAAGGTCTAACGAAGGCATGAAGCGTGGTGGTCCAAACCAGAAAAGCTTGTACTATTATTCGAAAGAGATTTTAGAAAAATTTTACAGATTATAATTGTAGATTATTCATATAGATATTTATAGTTTTACTATGATATGAAATTTATATTCAGTTTTATTGTTTATATATGTTATGTTTTATCTAAAAATAATTTTTTAGAAAAGTTATATTCATTCTTTAGGCGTTAGTTCTCACTCTTTATAAAATCTTTTTTTTTTGCTAGGTATTTGTCATAAGTTATTATAGATTATTTCATCTCATGAGAAGGACCACAATATGTTGAACAATTGCATTAGTGTATATTATGTTTAATTAATCAAATTTCTTAAATCTTAAATATGTTTCAAGAATACTTTTATAGATGAAATATCTTTTTCAAATATTTTATGAATATTTTATGTATTTGATATATAGGTCTAATAGGAAAAACGTAAAATTTTCTGTTTGTTCATATTAAATTTATCAGGAAATCAAGAGATTTATAAGAATTTTTCTAAAATGTTTTTAGTAAATTTAGATTTCAATTAGAAATAACAAAATTTTCACAGTATTCTCCTGGATTCAAGACAAGAGTTAGGATTATTTTTTCTCAGTTTTCATGAGATTCTCCTAGATTTAAGAGAGCAATCGGGATAGGTCCTGCCATTTTATATATATATATATATATATATATATGTGTTGTTTGCTTAAATTAAGGCCCTAAAGATTATATATCATTTAGATAGATTTTAGAATGTATGACCAAACAAGTTAGAGTCTCGAAACACTTTTGGTATAACGCTATAATTAAAATACACTATCTAAACAATAATAGAAGAAAAAAATTTGGACTTCCTTTCTAAGATTAAATAAAAATAAAAAATAAAAAGGGTAAAGCCTTACTATAACGGTACAATTTTGCTATTTCAATTCAATTTTTAAACTTTAATAGACTATTTTTTTTTTTTCATATTTATCTCCTTTACTAAGTGAACAACATGTTAAATATATATCTATACATATCTATATATATATATATATATATATATTGTATATTGTATATTTATTCCACTGCTATCATGCTTAGCAAGGTGATCTCGCTCATCTACCTTGCTATTGCCCCCTAGAAAGAGTTTTGTCTTCAGTTGGTTTTGCACGTGTCTCTCGATCTCATTTGTGTGAGTGTGATTTTATTCTATTTTAATTTATCTACTAAGAAAACAAAAGAGTTAAAAAAAAAAAAAATAAAGATTATTGTATATTCAATCTAGACTTTCAAAGACTTTTATAGAATTAAAATGAACTTGACATATATATATATATATATATATACAAAATGTATAACAATTTATCTAAACAAATATGCATTATCTATATTTCTAACCTTGCTGTTGAAGCATAATTTTGTTATAAAAATTTTAGTAAAGAATGGGTGTTTTATGGAATGTAATAATCCCCCTACTTGCCTTTCATACGTAATTAACTTGATAAAAACATCACAAAGTACTCCTTCAATTTACAAATTCAAAATTTCTTTTATGCCAAAACTGAAAGAACAAATTCTTTTTTTATATGGAGAAGGCCAATGACACCCTCCATGTTGTTGGAGCATGTAGACTATCTTTTCTTTACCATTAGAACTTTCATAATTATTGAATAATGATGATAAATATTGTTGTTTTTGAGTTTTATAGCTTGTTTTCAAAATTAGATAAAATGATCACACAAACTTAAAAAAAAAAAAAAGGAAAGTAATCAATTTGTATTTTCATTGGTACCTTTGGGGAACACAACATTTTCAATCTCATTGTGGCTCAAGTCCAAATGCTGCAAATTATTACAAGAGTTTAAACCTGGGAAGAATCCAAACAAAGTTAATAAGAAAACTCATAATAAATACAATATTTTTTTTCTTTAAAAAACCTAGATTAATAAGGAGTAAATTCAGCTGCTTAAAAAATATATATCATAATTCAAAGTTTTTAATTTATTATTTATTTTCTTTCAGAAGAACAAATCTATAACTTTTTTTTCACAAAAGTCATTTTGTGTTGAGTTATATAGTTAAAACATATGAAGATGGAAATTAGAATAAAAACAACCATATGTATAATTGATTTTAAGAAAATTATATTGTTCGTGAAAATATATCAGGTAAACTTGGAGCAATTCCAATGGAGCACCATTTTGAATTTCCCAACATTAAATTTGATGTTGTACACCAGTAAACACGAAATTTTGGTGTTGTGTCGATATTTATGCCTCCATGCCACATGCGCTCTTTTTTTTAAAAAAAAAAAAATTGAATATTAATATTCTTTATTTAACTATAACAATATTTATTCTCATGTGTTTTTTAATATATTTAATATGTTTACATAATTTGATTAATAATTAAAAATAAAAATTAAATGATTATAAAAATATATATACCATTAAAAATAATTTATTGAGATCTTTAAAATAAATATAATATTGAATACAGTTTAATATATTTTTAAATTTTTAATGTATGTTGTAAATAGTATATTAATATAAAATGAACTAAATTTTTTAATATATATAAAAATTTATTATTTCAATAATTACTTGACAAAAATACTTGATAAAAATAATTCTAAACAACCATTTAGAAATTTGGAAGGTCATCTGCACTTCCTTCATTACCACATTTAGGTAGAAAATTTAGTTAATTCTAAACAACAGAGTAGACCATTAAGTAAAAAAATAATCCTAAACAAACATTATCACATTTGGAAGGTTATCTCCACTTCCTCTGAAATAATTCTAAACAACCATTTAGGTTCAAAATTTAGATGTGAAACAAATTAGAGTAGACCATTTAGTGGTAAAAAGAAAAAAAAAATTGTGGATAAAAGAAGGTGAAAAAACCAGTTGAAACATTACGTAAAAAAAAAATTGGTGGGCAAACAATTAGTTGGATAAAAAAATTAGTTGGAAAAATGGGGTGGATAGACAATTAGTTGAAAAAATTAAGTGACTAAAAAAATAGTTGAAAATTTAATGAGAATAATATTTTGTAAGAAATTAAAAAAAAATTATGTGAGAAATTGATAATTTTTTATATAATGTGAGTAATTATCTAATAATAAGATTTTATATCAAATAAATCAATTAATATTAATTAAAAATTTGTTTAGAGAATATTTTTTGAAGATGTTCTTTACACAATTTGGTGTGTATACATTAGAGTGTAAAAAAAAATTTGATTGTAAGAAAATTTAATATAAATACCTTTTTGACATCAAAATGATGTAGAGTTTGATGCACAATATTATAGTTGCTCTTAGTACTTTCATTAACTCAGTGTTTTAGAAGGCGTTAGGCGTAAATCGCAACAGTCGTCTAGGGGGAGGAATTTGGGAAATGGATGATAGATATAGAAAACTCATAATAATACATGTTAAAGAGAAAACAGAGTAGGAAGCTGGGAGATGAACGACAGTTTTGTCAAAGTCAAAACCCACTTCATTTAAATGCACCGACTACTGTGCTCTGCCAACATACCGGCTCGTCAACCATCAACTCTGGTTTTTTTTTTTTTTTTTTTTTTCAACCTTTTAAGTATCTCTATTTCCTCTCTTTAATCTTTTCACCATTTGTATTTCGAAGGAATTGCACACCACCTCCGGGTATGCTTAAAACGAAACATGCGCACATTTATCTTTTTATTACACAAATATTTCTACTTTATTAGTCAAATTTCATTAAAGTTTATCATACTCATCTAATTTGTAAGTATTTTTGTCTTTTATTATTTTTAATTTTTTTACAATTTAAAATTATAAAAAATTAAAAATAATTAAAAAAGTTGTAAAAAAAATTTAAAAAACATAATGTTGAAGATCGGCGTAAATCTTTAAAAAAATAATAAAGGAAAAAATTTATAAAAAGAAGTTGAAGATCTACCCAAACTTAATATATATATATATTTTTAAAAAGGAAGTTGAAGATCTAGCAAATCTTCAAGAAGGTGAAGATTTGGGTAGATCTACCCAGATCTTGACAATAATAATAATAATAATAAATAACAGATGTAGTGCCAAACGATGACAACATTTCATCTGTCCACCACAACAGCGCATTTTAATAGACAGTATATTATTGTCTATTTGTAACCTCAGAACAGATGTAACCCAAAAAAAAACAAAAAAATCAAATCAAAGAGCCCAGAGATGGATTTTTGTAACACCAAAACAGAGGTATAGGTCTATTTGTCACACCAGAACAAAGGCATGGGTCGCGATGGAGACCTGTGATGGAGACCGTCAAGTTTCCTTCACCGGAGACCAGGGGTATGGAGAAGAAGAAAAGTGTGGTGTTTCTTTGAAACCAGATTTGGGGTGATTGCGCTTGTTTGGGTGTGATTGGTTGCGATGGATTAAGGATGGCTGGTGAAAGAAAGATTTTATTATTATTTATTTTTTAATCAATGGCCACTTTGCTATTGACTTGTTTTTCCCTAACCAATTGTTGTGATTTTCAAAACTGTTGTGGGATTTACTTCATGTACTTTCCTTTATATTAAAATGTTTTAGAGATTGACTAATACTTAAGTAAAATATAAAAAAAAAAAACAAGTTTATCTAGCTTACCATGTATTGAAGTTAAGTTGATGGATAGAATGTATTTCAATTTATTTAAGTAAATTTATATCTGTAATCTTATAAAATGATATTCGTGTAATGAAATTTTTAGGGAAGAATGAGTATTTTATTGAAGGTATTAATCTCAACTACTTACCTTTAATACATAATTTAGTATAAAATATCTCAAAAACTCAAATTAATTAACAAATTCAAACTATCTTTTAAATTAAAAAGAATGATAGAACAAATTCTTCTTTTCTATTGTGTTTGAAGTGGCGCCTGTGATTTCCGCCATGTGTTTCAGGCGCCCTTACAAAATTTACGCTAGCTAGGCCACACACTAACCTCACTTTTTTCTTCAATAATGAAACTGTTGTTATTGATTTTTATAGTTTATTTTAAAAATTATATAGTTAAAGTGATTAAATGAAAGTAAAAAATAATCAATTATTATTTTTTTATACTTTTGAGGAACAAAACTTTTTTAGTTTTATTGCTGTTCAAGCACAGATACTATTCATATAAAATTTATAAGAAAACTCATAAAAATATATTTAATAGGAACTTTGCTATAACTAATAAGAGCTAAAAAAATTTGTTTCAAAGCTTTTAGTTTGATCAAATTTAAGATCGAACTTTGGCATATTCATCACATATTCAACTTTGTTAAATATCTACATAAAGAAATAAGATAAGGTTGGTCAAATAAGATGCCCCCTATACTTATATTATATTTTAAAAGATTGTGAGTTTGAATTATATTATATTTTTAAGGTTATGAGTTCTAGTTGTAAACCTCCTCCAAAATTTAAATTATTGTGATTGTTAAAAAAAATAAAATAAAATCTATGAAAAGAGAAGATAAGAAAGCAACATACCTGTAAGATCAACTGTTGCTTTCAAACTGTTGAACCTCACACTTAGAGTGTTCAAGTTGCTTAATTTTGAGAGCTTATCTAAGCCTATAAGGCAGATGATAATTAATTAGTCAAAAAGATTCTTCAAAACTGTCAATATAACAAAGAAAATTCATATGCAGATAATTTATTGAAAAGCAAACAAACGGAAAAATAAAATTTAAAGTAAAATTTCATCCCAAGATGTTATAATATTTAGAAGAACAGAAAGTAAGAAATCACCTTCGTTCTCAACAAAACCAACTATAGAGTTCCCATCTAAAACAAGATTTTCTAATTCTTCAAAGACAGAAAACAAAGACATATTTAGATACCAATCTCCCAAAGTCTCATCCCTTGTGTACTCCAAGTTGAGTCCTATCACTCTGCTAGTATTGTTGTTGCATTGAATTGAATCCCATTGACAACAGTCAGAATTCTTCTCTTTCTCTCCCCAGTGTGAAGTATTTTTACCATTGAAATAAGGTTTAAGTTGCAAAAGAGCAACTCTTTCTTCCTCCAAACATGCTTGACTCAAACACCATTCTAATGAAACAAGCAGCAAAACCCACACCCACTTTGACCCCATCTGAGTGAACTCAATTCAACAACTTCTAATTGCAATAGACTTGCCTAGATTTGTTATATATTAACTTTGTTTCGTCATTATCTTGGATGTCACTTTCTCGGTTGAAGTCAATTGGAAGTCAATTGAAAATAATGATATGTAATCATAGTCACACTGCATAATCTAAAAAAGAGTGAATTGCACGACTTCCCCGAGGTTTACCTAAAAATATCTAGAAACATATTTATCCTTTTATTACACAACACCCCCATTCCGTTAGTCAAAAACCGTTAAGGTTAGTCAAAGTCATCTAATTTAAGGGTATTTTAGACTTTTATTATTTTTTTAATTTTCTTTTACAATTTAAATTATAGAAAATAAAAAAATAATTAAAAATTAATAAAAATTAAGAAAAAAAAGTATTTTAAAGTTACGGGTAGATCTTCAGATCTTGAAGATCTACCCAGAACTTCAACATTTTTTTTTTTTTTAAGATTTGGATTAAAATCGTCCCCTGTAACAATCCAGATCTTTTTCATTGACATCACACCTGCAAAAAGCCATGTTTTCAACACATCATCAGGAACCAGAAAATCAACATAATTTTATAAAGACATTTGAATCAACATATCTTGCAAACCAACCAAAACTAGGAAATCAACATCAACACATCTTCAATAACATTTCAAAACTAGGAAATCAACATCAACATATCTTCATCAACATTTCAAACCCAGCAAATTAAGGCAACCAAAATCTCAAAAGAAAAAAAAAAAAACCCAAACATTTTCGAAAAAATTTGAAAAAAAAAAAACTCCGTCGCCGATTCAACTTATCTGGAGTCAACCTTTACTGTCGATTCAACCTCAGTCTACGACGGCAAAGTTGAAGGATCGGGAAGAAGGGAGACCGACTAAAAAAAAGAGGAAAAAGGGAGACGGGGAAGGAGAAAGATAGATCAGAAGAGGGAGAAGATCCATCCAGATCTGTGACGGCTCCTAGACACAGTCGGTAAAGGCAGCGACGGCACCTGGATATCATCTATGAAGGTGGGGCCGACGACGGGGAAGATGGAGAGAACGAGCGATGAGAGAAGAGGGAGACGGGAAAAGTGACAGTTTGATCTGTGACGGCTCCTGGACACCGTCCGTAAAGGTGACGACGGCACCTGGAACCGTCCGTGAAGGCGGGGCCGGCGATGGGAAAGATGGCGAGAACGCGGGGTGAGAGAAGAGGGAGACATGGGTGAAGGAAAAATAGAGAGAGAGAGAGAGAGAGAGAGAGAGAGAGAGAGAGCGTATGAAGAAGAAGAAGAAGAAGATTTTTATTTTTAAGTTATTTTATTTTATTTATTTTAATTTTTAATATTTTAATTATTTTTAAGTTATTTTATTTTATTTATTTTAATTATTTTTAAGTTATTTTATTTTATTTATTTTAATTTTTAATATTTTAATTATTTTTTATCTTATTAATGAATAAAATAGTCTTTTGATCTAAATTTTCAGTTAATAGTTAAAGTTGACTTCCAGTATTAGGGTTTGGTGTCATAAAATGATAAATATGTTTTTGGATGTTTTTAGCCAAACTTCGGGTGGGTGTTGTGCAATTCCTTCTCTAAAAAATTATGAAAAAATCAATCCAAATAATGTGATAATTAACAATTTATCTTTAAATAAAATTTATAGGCGGATTTGATAAAAAAAAATATGGAAAAAATTATTCTTTTATATCACAATTAGAAGTAATATTTTGAATTTTATAATATTACTTGTAATCTTGTATTACGGGGTGGAATCATAAAAAATTTATTTAAGAATATTCAGGGGAGCCGAGGAACAAATATATAATATATAAATAGGGACAAAATATATTTTTTCTAAAATTGAAGTTTATATAGATAATTATTTAAACATATTTTACAAAAAACGTAAAATTTGGGGGTGCCTTGGCCAGCGGGTACCCCATAGCCCCACGCCACCTCATACAATTGAGTAGTCTCCACCTCAGGCCTAAGCAATCTATGTACATACATAAGGAGTTGTTGGCATATGAAATAATAGTTTATAGCACATGAAATTTTCCAATAAAGACAATACTTAAACTTTTATTTAAGGACCACAAATTATAATGACTCATTTTCAATTGATCCAATCATATTGATGGAAACCACTAAAAATAAGTGGTTTTAATTTTTAGAACATCTTTACCATAGAATCAAGGATAAAGGCTTTAAAAGGGTCAATACAAAAATAAATATTTAAATTAATGCAAGACAGTTACTTATATTACAACATTAAGTCATTAAAAATAGAGATATATAATTTAGTAATACTACATAATCCAAAAAATTAGGAAAAAGACAATCAAAATAATGTGTCATTTAATAATTTATCTTTAAATAAAATTTATTAGAGAATGTAATGACTGATATGGTAAAAAATAAACTCATTTATCTCACAGTTAGAATTAATATTCTATATTGTATAATATTATTTCTATTACGAGGTGAAGTTAAGAAAATCTACTTAAGAATGTTTAAGGGAGTCAACGAACAAATATACAACATTTAAACATATGTTTTAAGGAAAAGTGAAAGTTGGGCGGTGCCGCGGGCAGCTGGCACCCCATAGCCCCACCCATATAGTTAAGTAGTCTCTTTCTTATGTCTTATCAATCAATATATATATATATATATATATATATCCCCTTCTAATAAAACCTTTTGCGTCCGAGATTTGAGAATGCCATATTAACTCCCATATAAAGTCGAATGGAAAAAATATCGAGAAAGGGTATTGGATGACTACCATTATCCTAAAAATAATTAGGATTTGATAAAGAAAATTAAACTACAATCAAGGCATAATTAATTTTGTTTTCTTCTACTTTCATAATAAAGTAACATGTGAAAGTTTGGATGCAGACAAGTAAACAAATCAAACACCACATGTAAAAGTTAAATTTTATGAAAGCAAATAACATTGCGTAAGTTGTAACAACTCCAAAGTTTATCTAACAGTTGTATGTGTTTATGAAATTCATTACACTCTTCCACACACTTGTTGGAATGAGACTTGATCAAGGACTTAGACATCATTTTGGCTAGCAAAGCTTCTCTATCATCCTTTATTTATTATTATTATTTTTTTCTAAACTTTTGATAATCTAGTGATATATTAACATAAAAAAATTAATAGATGACTAGGATTATGACATTTTTTCTTTTTCATACATCACTCAAATTTAAATATTTTTCATAAAAAAGTTTAATATAATGTCAACATTAACAGAAAATCCTTATTTTATTTGGACTTTAGGGGGCCCGAAACAAAAAATAAATATTTAAATTAATACAAGACAATTACTTACATTAAAACATTAAATCATTGAAAATAGTGATATGTAATTTTAGTAATAATACATAATCCATATAATTTTGAAAAGTCAATAAGTGTTTTGTCATGGTGGTTGGCAGCACTGCCCAAAAATCTTTTAAATTTTGGGTTTGACACTTAGTGGCCAATAATATGGTTGTCTTCTCCCACCCTCGTATGGGCAGACCCCTTACTCTCATGTAAGTCAATCTCTCCCATATAAGAGTTGCTCCCTAAGTCGCACCACTAGTGTTCCATCCATTCGATCTCGATAATTTCCTGAGCTAGTTTCAGTAATAAAAAAAAAAAAGAAAATGAAAAAAATCGATCCAAATAATATGTTAATTAATAATTTATCTTTAAATGAAATTTATTGGAGGATGTGACGAATATGGAGAAAAATAACTCACTTATCTCACAATCAGAATTAATATTTTGGATTGTAAAATATTACTTGTATTACAGGCTGGAATAAAGAAAAAAAAAACTATTTATGAAATATTAAAGGGAGTCAACGAGCAAATATATAATATTTAAATAGAGAAAAAATATATTTTATCTAAAATTGAAATTTATAATATTTAAATAGGTGGTGATATTGCCACCCGTAAATATGATTTACGCATATATTTTATAAGTACACCGATGTCTAAACTTAAAAAATAAATCTATCACTACAAGCACCCATTATAATGTTGTGCCTATATCTTCTCATAAATAGGATTTATATACCCATTTATAAGTACACCCATATACTTTCTAAAAAAAATGTACATCCATATACATACATGCATATGTACATACATATATATATAGCCACAACCAATTGGGAAAAAAAGATCTTTCAAAAAAAAAAAAAGGGGAAAAAAAGACATAAAAAACTATATATATATATATATATAGCCACAGACAATTGGGAAAAAAGGACATAAAAAACAACAGTATCTGAAAGAAAGATAATATGGAGGAAGCCGTCCTATTGTTCCTAATACTCGTGGAAAAAGCGGCATCACAGAAATAAAGTGGGATGGAGAAATTATGGACCACGTAACTTGTGCACTCTCAATTATTGGGCCGTTAAACAATTGGGAAAAAGGAACATAAAAAACAACAGTATCTGAAAGAAAGATAATATGGGGGAAGCCGTCCTATTGTTCCTAATGCTCGTGGAAAAAGCGGCATCACAGAAACAAAGTGGGATGGAGAAATTATGGACCACGTAACTTGTGCACTCTCAATTATTGGGCAGTTTGAATTAGAGGATGCCATGAACGTTGTTGACTTTGCTTTGGCGGAGGCTGGTAAAATGGATCAATTGGAAACTTGTTAGATTAAATTTCTCCAATAAGGACGTTCGTAAATTTTTATTTACGAACTACAAATTGTGACCCCTCATTTTTATTGGACTCTATTGTACTAATGAGACCTACTAAAAATATATGGTTCTAATTAGTAGTTATAAGATAAAAATTTTAAAACATCTTTACTATAGAATCAGGGACGCAGCTAGGATTTTGGCTTTGAGAGGTCAAAACAAAAATAAATATTTAAATTAAGGTAAGACAATTACTTACGTTGAAACATTACATCATTGAAAATAGTGATATATAATTTTAGTAATACTATATAATCCAAAAAATATGTTAATTAATAATTTATATTTAAATATAATTTGTTGGAGGATGTAATGAATGATATGGAAAAAAATAAACTTACTTATCTCACAATTAGAATTAATATTTCGGGTTATCTAATATTACTTGTATTAAGGGGCAAAGTTAAAAAAATCTATGTAAAAGTATTTAGAGGAGTCCACGAACAAGTATATAATATTAAAATGTTCTTAAATAGATTTTTTTTTTAAGTCCGCCCGTAATTCAAGTAATATTATACAATACAAAATATTAATTCTAATTGTGAGATAAGTGAGTTTATTTATTTATTTATTTTTGCACATCACCTCTTAGTGAGAGTGATTGAGTAATTATCTTGATCCTAACAGGTCAAAGATTCAAGTCTCATTCTTATCAAATGTGTGGTTAGTTTTTTTTTTTTTTGAATAATAATATTTAAATGGGGACAAAATGTATTAGATATAAAATTGAAGTTTATATAGATAATGATTTAAATATATATTATTAAAAAAGTAAAACTCGGGCAACATCATGGCCGACGGGCACCTGATAGCCCTACCTGTAAGACCTAAATCTAAGTGGACCCAAAAAAGTAATTGAAACTCAATTTATCGTTATTAATTTGGTTTGACTTAAACTTTAGAAATAAAGCAACTTATGGATAAATATTCACTTGGAGACACTTTTAAAAGAATAAAAAAAGTTGGGTACGAAAGAACGAAGACTCTAGTTTTTACGGGATCCTCCTAAACTCAAGAGAAGAGTTCGGATGGATTCCATCAGTTTTCATAGGATTCTCCTGAACTCAAAAGAGGAGTCGGAATGAGTCCCACCACTACCCTTGCTCATATTAAGTCTTAATGGTAAACTCTCATAATTATATTTCTAAATTTTAAAATTGTAAAATGTAGATATCTAATGTTGTTTTTTTTTTGTGATTTTTGTGTAGGTTGGAGGTCCCATTGGAATCAAAGGGGGAAAAATTTAAATTATAATGTTTTGTGTTTGGGGAATGATAATGTTAAATAATTTTAATTTTGATGGATTTGTATTGAGTTGGAGCATGATTTTATTTTGTTATGGTTTTTAATTATGGATGATATGGAATGTTATGTAGTTGATTTAATGTGTTGGTTTTTATGTGTTGAATTAGGTGGTTAGTTGTGAATTATTTATTTTATTTGTGTTTAAAATATTATTTAAGTTAAACAAATTAAACGAATTAAACGAGTTAAACGAATTAAACAGGTTAAACGGGTTAAACGAATTAACGGGTTGACGGGTTAACGGGTTTGGATCCTTTATGATTTCATTACTAAACGAATTAATCGTGTCGTGTCGTGTCATTCGTTTATAAACGAATTCGTGTCGAATCCAAAAATATCGACCCGCTTTATAAACAAATTCGTGTCGAATTGGTCGAATTCATAAACGAATTGAATCGAATCGAGTTCAACCCGACACGTCAACCCGTTTTGCCACCCCTAGAATCAGGGGTAGAGCTAGGATTTTGGCTATAGGGAGTCCAAAACAAAGTAATTATTTAAATTAACGCACAACAATTATTTATGTTAAAATATTAATTATTGAAAATAGTGATATATAATTTTAGTAATACTAAATAATCCAAAAAATTAGGAAAATATCAATCCAAATAATGTAGGAAAATATCAATATCCAAAAATGTGTTAATTAATAATTTATCTTTAAATAAAATTTATTGGAGGATGTCATGAATGATATGGAAAAAATAAACTCATTTATCTCACAATTAGAATTAATATTTTAGATTGTATAATATTACTTGTATTACAAGGCGACAGAGTTAAAAAAAAAAAAATCCATTTAAGAATATTTAGAGGAGTCCACGAACAAATATATAATATTTAAATGGGATAAAATATATTTGATCTAAAATTGAAGTTTATATAGTGGGCACCCTGTAGCCCCACCACATGTAACCAAATCAAACACCACATGTGAAAGCCAACATCACGAATGAATTAAAGTTAAATGAATTAACGTGTGAAAGTATTTAAAAAAAAAAAAAAAGGAAAAAGTAAAACATCTATTTAATAAGTTAACGTGTGAAAGTTTGGGTGCAGACAGGCAAACAAATCAAACATCACACTAAAAGTTAAATTTTATGAAAGCAAATAACACTCTTCCACACGCTTGTCGGAATCAGACTTGCTTTCAGAATTTTTCCTAGCTTGACTTTGACCAACAAAAATGAAAGAAGAAACGAAACCACAACTTTACTTTAATTTCCATGAACCAGCTTCATGATTTGCATGACTTGAGTTGCATCAACTACAGAGTTTATAGTGTTTATAGTGTTTAACGTGTTTTGTATAAACTACAAAGTTGGAAGGAGACTTGACTTTTCATAATCCATCCGCGTCTACTTTTTGACTTGGACATGATTTGTGTGAGACATGTTGGAAAAATGAGATAAACATCCAATTTAAGTATCAATTTTTTATTGGATTAGAGATCTTGATTAAAATGGATCAAGATGGATTTATGTATTCATGTGAAAAAAAAAAAGAAAAATACTTAAATAAATGAGAAATCGAGGTTTAAAGTGCACCTATCGGGAGACTTTGTCCCACAATGAATCTGCAATTTTTTGAATTATGAATAAATGTTGATTTAATTAATGACTTTAAGGGCAATTGAATTTGAAGAGTTTGTAACTAAAAAATAATTGAAGAGATTGATTTTGAATTGGATTTATAATTGAAAAATTAAATTACGTTTTAATTTTTCAATTGAATTTATAACTGAAAATAAATATGGTTTTAATTTTTCAAATTGTATTGATTTTGGATTGAATTTGTAACTGCAAAATAAATTGCAGATTTAATTATCATAAATTACAAAATTGAATATTTAAATTGTAACCGCTAGTGTTAAATGCAAATTTGAATTCTCAAAACGTAATCATTAATTGGTTTAATGACTGATTTAAAATTAGTTTTGTAACCGCCCCACATGAAAACTATAAATTGACAGTCTTTCTAGTTGTTCAGATAACTAAGAATCCATTTTATTTTTCAAGTTTATTTTCTCTCAAACATTATTCCTAGTCATAAGGTTCCAGAGTGATAGAGATTTAAAAATAGTTCAGTTCGTTAGATAATTCTGGTCGGTGTTATTGTATCTTGCGAGACAAACACTGAATAACTCAGATGATGTAAATTTGTCTTAAGATTGTTAGAAAATTGATAATAATAAGAACAGGTACCAATATAAAATCAAAATTCTAGAGACTCTCTATATTATAAAAAATTTGCAGGAGAAAAAAAAAAATTGAAATAGAATAAAATGAAAGTAAGAGTCTTTAGAATTTTACTTTTATATGATTATCTGTTCTTCTTATTATATTATCCTAACAATCTTAAGACAAATTTTGCTTCTTTGTTTGAAGAACTGGTATTGAAGCAGTTGAGATTGGTTAATTCAATTTTTTAATTATTTTAACAATTTCTGGATATCTGATTCTTCAATCTATATGTATTTGATTTCAAAACAGCTTTTTAAAAAAAAAAAAAAAAAAATTGGAAAAAATTTTCTTGGTGAAATTGTTTGTTGGATAGGAGAGAAAATAGATTCGTAATGCACCTGTGAATGGATTTATGAAAATAACTTTGTTTGCTGCACATTGGTTTTGGTTTCTATGAACCATTTGGAAAAAAAAAATGGAAAAAATTGAGTGATTTGAATTTCAAGAGGTGGCAGCAAAAGATGTTATTTTACTTCACCACTTTGAACCTCGCGAGGTTCTTAATAGAAGATGCTGACGCGACCCGATTTGGAACTCTCTAAACTCTTGTCCGGAAGGTCATACCGGGTACTCTAACGGATCCCTTCTAAACTTGACTCGTCGAGCTAAGCGAAACCCGCGGAGCGAACCCTAACTTTGGCTTTAACTTTCTAAACTCGTTGGGTTGGTTTGGTTTTTTATAACTCAAATGGCACTTGGAATTTTTTTCTACATTATATATTGTTTCAAGCAAAAATTCGACAGCATAACAGCTGTTTTTTCAACATTACCAAAGTGACTTGAAAGGAAAACAAAGCACTTCGATTATTTTTCAATTCCAACCCAAACTTCTTTTGTCATAAAGGCCTCAAACATGCATTTCAAACTCATTTCTCAAACATCACTTTTCAAATATCTCATTTGATTTAAAAGAAAATTTACTTCTCAAACATGCATAAGATTTACAAATAATTTACAACTTTTCAACTTGATTTACAAATTTAAAACATAATCTTCAAAGTTTCGAATAAACTATAAAATATGCAAAACATATTATTTGATTTCAGAAGCTAGCCAAGTCGCGCCCACCTAATACTGCTGAGGAGATTTCATGTCTTGGTCACTCACGCCTATACTTGAGGAGGTTTTTAAAGGGAAAATAGAAAACTATGAGCTTGAAAGCTCAATGAGTGCATTTATCTTTTTATAACTGAAATCTTGTTTTCTATAATACCTCTTGAAAATCTTTTATAAAACTCAGTTTCTGTTTATTAAATCTCAAACATAAAATCTTGTAAATCTCCAATAGCTTACATTTAAAAGCTATAAACTCATGCTTGTTTAACATGAAGCTTTATAACATAAAATACATATAAAGTCATAATAAAGGTTTGTAATAAACTGCTTTCTAAACTTTCTTAAAATTTGAAACTCGTATAACTTTCATATATCAAAAGCATGCTTGCATAAAATCTCAATATAAAGCTTTATAATTTAAAAAATGCATACAAAGCAAATCAATGAAATGCTTTTCATCTTTAAAACTCATTTCTTTCTCATTTCTTTCTCAAGCACCATTAGTACCCCTAAAAACTCTGGCCACTCGACCACTAACTGCACCGCTCGATGTGGCGAATCACATGATGATTTTGAACTGACATCAACCGTGACTCAATCTCTAAGACATCTCGGTGACTACGTGTGGAATTTTCCACATCGCTAACTGTAGCGCGAGATAATATCCCACACAAGTAGAGGCGACACGACAAACTCGGACTCTTTTCTCCCAAGTTAGTGACGCATCCCCCTCAGGATTTGTCAAACTAACGCGAGATATACCGAGCGGGTCTAACTTGCTTTCCCTGAGGGTGTACTTTATGACTTTTAAAAGCTTTTCTTTTCTTAGTGCCTAAAGCACAAATTCTTTCTTTTGCTCGACGTAAAACGCCAAATCTCTTCTCTAGGCTTAATAAGCGCAAAACTCTTTCTCTGAGTGCGATACGTACTAATTCTCTTTTTAAAACTCAAAATAAAGTTTAAAGCTAAATTTCTCGTAGAAAGTTTCAAAACTTAAACTTTGAATTATAAATCACTTATGGATAAGCTTTATGCTTATAAACTTCAAAAATTTATTCTCATGCATTAGCAATATAATAAAATAAGCAAGATACTTATTTCCAAACATAAACTCATATAGTGGAGATTCAAACATAAACTTTTCAAAACTTTCTAAAACTCGCATTGAAATTTACAACTCATTTATACTCAAATTTTGTGTTTATAAAACATCAAAGCTATAGTTCTCATGTAATAGAAATCAATGCAATAAGCAACATTCTCATTTCAAAATATAAATTCATATAACAACTTTTCAAACATAATTTTTCAATTAAACTAAAAATGCTTGTAAAACAAATTACAAACATTATAAAATAAGGTTTAGCACTCACCTATTCAAAAGTTTGCCATTGAACCTCAATAGCCTTCACTTGTTTCTCTTGTTTCTTCGTCACCTACACAACATATTCTAACTTAGAATAGACTCTTTTTTAACTACAAAATGTTCATCATAAAGCTCATTACACAATTCATCCTATTGAACTACTTTCGATTCTCAATTCTAACTTAATTGAGGCTTTAAACTTTCGATTTCTTTCCATGAACCTTACTTATTCTCACCTAAGAACATCCCCATATGCCCAAAATAATTTTCTGGAGCTCGAAACAAAAAATCAAGTTTTTTAACCCCTCTAGGTCGAATATTGTTCATAGCCAAACCTAGGGCTGCCCTTCACTTTATTCTTGCTCCATTCATCTCTCTTACTGGCTCTTAGATCACCTGTAAAGCGGTTCTGAAAAATTATAACTATCGGGTGGCTAAATCTATGAAAAACCCCACTTTTTCACCACTTTTTCAAGGCAACTTTTACACTTTTGGTTTTTAAACTCAATTCTCTTCACCACTAACTCGAATATGCTTAATAACACTCATTTATGTCATTAGAATACATATAAAGAGTAGCATTTCGTGAAAACCAAAAATGCCCTTTATCGGGTGAAAACTAACTACATTGTCTCTATGCAATTCTCTTTGAATTCTCAGTTGATTTAACACTTAATCAACCTTAATTCAATATGGAATCATGCTTAAACTATCAAATTTCATTGGTATTACATACACCTCACTATGGCCTTTCATGGCCTAACACACACCAAACTTATTTCATTCAATTTTTCCATGTTAATTCACTTAGACATTTCATCAAACACTTTGTCTATAGCATATTTCAATCACTTCAAACACAAATCAAACTTAGGGTTTCTCCAACAGAACCTTAGCATCTCAACTTACATGGCTCTACATGATCTACTCTTGCTTATGGTCACTAAATGCTCACCTCAAATCACACATAAAAACCCACATCACACACCAACAAAATCATAAACATTTCAACCACCATGACAATTTCGAAAATGGTATACTAACCTTTGTTTGCTTGATTTCTTTCTTCCAACTTGTTCTCCTAGCTTAGGTGGTTGAACTTGTGGTTGGAAGCTCGAAAATGGGGTGGAATCACTTGATCTCCCATTTTTACCAAGTTTGGCCGAACACCCATTGTCTCTCCTTGGTTTCACGTTTTGCTTCTTGTTCTTGACTCTAAACTTGATCCTCTATCTTAGGTTAGCTTGAAGGCTTGATGGGAGGCTCGAAAATGGCTTGGACTCACTTGATCCACCTTCTCTAGTGCATGGTCGAAGTCCCTCTCTTCTCTCTCGACTCTCTCCCCGTTTCTCTCTTGTTTATTTTCTGGTTTCTGTGTTTGTCATGCTTTCTGCCTTTGTTTAGTGTTAGTGGTGCAAAATTCTCAGCATTTTATACACCAACAACTTTAAAAATGCCACTCATGTCCCTGAAAATTTTGTTTTCGTCCCTCAACTTTAGTTTAATTCTACTTGACCTCAAATATATTTTACTTTCTTCAATTTAGTCCCTATATCACACTTATAACCACTTAAGGTCATTTACCATTTTATCATTCTAATTATTCTCCAATTGGGTTTAAATCAATCTCTAAAAATTCTCTACAATCTTAGATACTTTCATTGTTCATTTATGGTATCATATTATTACTTAGAGACTATTACTGAGGAAACCATAAATAAAAAAATCTAGGGTTTACATTTTATTAATTATTTCACTTGGGACTCTAGGACATTCTAGAATCACTAAATTTCTAACCGATCGATTTCGGTTATTCCGAAATCCAAATTTTCAGATTCTGACGTCACTTGTTTAACTCCGATTAGTGGGATTTAATTGACTCTAAACTACTTTAGGGCATTCATAAATTGTTCGGATCCGTATCAATCTCTAAAGTCTTTGGTGGTAAAATGACCACAATGTCCTTATTTGAAAATCACTCTACCATAGGCTCAATTTATCTCTAAAATATCTTTACATCATTCCCACATTTTAAGAGACATTTTCAGGTTTGGCCCATTAGAAAACAAAAATATTGTTTTTATCAACCATTTTACAAAAATTCGTTTTTAACCTCTCAAACAAACTAATTTCTTCCTATACGCAAGTTACCCAAATTGCCCTTAGTCAAATATTCTTTCCAAACTAAGCTGAAATGTCAACAATACCCTCAAGCCTCCATAACCACTACTCTTCTTCTTTTCCTACGGTTTTAGGCTTCTTCTTTTCCATCCCATTTTCGATTCTCTCATCATTATTGTTTGTCCTCCCATTCAACATTTTTGAATCCAAAAAACACACATTCAATCAAGCTTCATTCTCTCTAACAACAACCCTCACATTCAACATTTTTCTCCAAGTTTAAAGGTATGTGATTGTTGTTGGTTCTTTTCGAAATTTTTTGTTGATAATGCTTAGTTGAAAGCCTTAAAAGTGATTTATGGTTGTGATTTTATCATATATAAGTGTGATCTGCAAGAAACTAAAGGAAATCAAAGAGCCCGAAAGTTCTGGTATCGGAACCGGGTTTTATGGGGGTATAAAACCCGAAACCGGGTTTTATGCCCCCTTAAAACCCGGTTCCGGGTTTTATGGGGGTACAAAACCCGGAACCGGGTTTTATGCCCCCATAAAACCTGGTAAAACCCGAAACCGGGTTTTATAGGGGCATAAAACCCGGTTCCGGGTTTTGTACCCCCATAAAACCCAGTAAAACCCGAAACCGGGTTTTATGGGGGCATAAACCCCGGAACCGGGTTTTGTACCCCCATAAAACCCGGTTTCGGGTTTTACCGGGTTTTATGGGGGTACAAAACCCGGTTCCGGGTTTTGTACCCCCATAAAACCCGGTAAAACCCGAAACCGAGTTTTATGGGGGTACAAAACCCGGTTCCGGGTTTTATGCCCCCATAAAACCCGGTTTCGGGCATAAAACCCGGTTCGGGTTTTATAATTTTTTTTTCAATTTTTTTTTTTTTGTTGAGGAAGTTTGGTATTGATAGTTAGAGTTATATACGATAAGATTTAATTAGATTTTAATGGATTTGGTTGGTTTTGGCTTGAAAACTCGGTTGCGGGTTTTATTGTATATTAAAACTCGATTTTGTTTATGATTTTATTTATTTAATTTAGCAAATAATATTTAGAAAATATTGAATTAACCTTAAGTAATACAATGTTTGATAATAATTTAATTACATTTGAAACGTTTAATAAATATAGTTTTTTTTTTTTTGTTTTTCGTACAAAACAATTGGTTATTGAATATTATGTGAATATGGATGAGACTAATTTATTTCAATTTTACAGAAATGAGTGAAGTGACAATAATAATCAGATGCAACGGAGAGTGGAATGGTAATAATTATGTTGGGGGTGAGGCGTTCATGATGGGGGCCCCGACGAATGTCAATTTATCTCGTTTGGTGGACTTTGTTTACATAGTGACTGGCATTGATAGAAGAATATGGGACATCCGTTTGTATTATTTACTCGGAGTTAGGGGAATGCCCGTAGTTAAGATACCTATCACGACCGATCTTAGTGTCCGGGGTGTGATTTCGGACAACAAAGCTGATTATAGAGAGATTTATGTTGATAAGAATATAAGAGATTCTGCAGTTATCAGTCCTACTGTCCCTCCACATACCACCACCCCAATACAAGACGTAGGGCGTGTAGAGAGAGATGACGATAGATTTGTAAGTCCGGCTACGGCTGAATATCAAAATTGTTTTGCTTCCTATAGCGGTAGTAATCAAGTTTCAGCTTCTGTCGCTGCATTTACATCCACAGAAAGTCCAATGTGCCACATTGATTATGATAGAAATGATGGTGATGATGAAGATCGGGACACAGATAATGATCGTGATGAGACATCAGAAAATGGAGATGATGACGATGAAACTGCAGACGATGATGATGATGGAGAGAATGTGGAGTATCCAGAAGTTAGATTTTCTGGTTCACAATTTGAAACCAACCATTCACAACCATACTGGATTGTTCCCGGTACAGAGGACTGCGAAATTGAGACTACTTCAACCGCTATGTCGACTTTCATCCAACGTGATACATTATATCAAGGTGCATTTTTTGATAGTAAACATGAATTGAATGTGGCTGTTGGAAAAAGTGTTCTTAATTCAAGATTTGAACATAAGGTTAGACGTTCGTGCACGGTTCGATATGAGGCCGGGTGCAAGGATTTAACCTGCAGCTTTGAGGTCCGTGCAAGATGCAGAAATGGTGGTTCAATGTGGTATGTATACAAGTATGTACCGGAACACACATGTTGTCAAGACGCTTTCGAGGCACATAGGCGAAGTGTGAAGACTGTTGTCATAGCAACATTGTATCAAAAAAGGGTGGGACTTGATAGTATTACCCCTCAGGTTTTGATTGCAGATATGTTGGAGCAATATGGTGTGCAGATTATGTACACTAAAGCTTGGAGGTCGTTACAATATGCAAAGAAACTATCATATGGGAAAGCGGATGAGTCATTTCAACAGCTTCCTCAGTACTTTCATATGTTAAAAGAAACAAACCCTGGTACAGTAACGGCAATTAGGACGGATGAAAACAACCGGTTCTTGTATTCATTCGTTGCACTTGGATCCTCAATTGAGGGTTTTCGATCTTACATCAGACCAGTTATTGCTGTTGATGCTACCCATTTGAAAGGTGAATATAAAGGGGTGATTTTTGTAGCTGCAGCCAAAGATGGGGAGGAGATGATTTATCCTATTGCTTTTGGATTTGGCGATGGAGAGTCGGACAGTTCATGGACTTGGTTCTTAAGTAAATTACGAAAGGTTATTGGTGGAACGCATCATTTGCCATCAGATTTGATTATCGTCTCCGATCGTCATAAAAGTATTGCGAATGCGATGAGCATCGTTTTTCCTGAAGTCCCACATGTGTTCTGTTTCTTCCATTTGAAGCAAAACCTAAAGCAACAATGTAGAAAACAAGTAGATGTTTTGGATATGTTTTACGTTGCAGCATATGGTCATGACAGGGAAGAATGTGAAAGACATTTAGAACAAATTCGACGGGTATGTCCAAAATTGCATGAAAAATTGGTTAATATTGGGGTGGCAAAGTGGTCACGTGCATATTCTCCAAAAAGAAGAT
Source organism: Nephelium lappaceum (assembly GCA_021234005.1). Classification (NCBI taxonomy): domain Eukaryota; kingdom Viridiplantae; phylum Streptophyta; class Magnoliopsida; order Sapindales; family Sapindaceae; genus Nephelium; species Nephelium lappaceum. Next base: position 527,079 of record CM037996.1, read on the forward strand.
ATGGCATGATGACTACTAACATTGCAGAATCACTCAACAAATGCATGATGAAAGCACGTCGATTGCCAATAACAAGTGCACATGAATTTCTGAGACATATGTTACAGAGATGGTACAACGATAGACGTGTTCATGCTGAGAAACTCAGATCGTCAGTGACCAAAACTGTGGAGGATCATGTCAACTCGATGGCTTATCTGTCAACGAGTGGCACGGTATCTGCCATTCAAGAACCAACCAATTTCGGAGTTGCACATGAATCAGGCTATGGGTTTGTTCAGCCTTTTCAGCGGTCATGCAGTTGCAATCGTTGGGACCTAGATCAATTGCCATGTCATCATGCAATTGCTGTTGCCAGGTATCGTTATTGTACTTTGTTATTTTTCATTATTTAATATAATATAGTAACACTCTGCCTTTGTCATACATATCAGGTTCACTGGTGTTCACTATTATACACTTTGTCATGATTATTATAGCAAAGAATGGCTTAAAGCAGCATATGCACGTCCGATAAATCCTGTCCCTGGGCCAAAAGATTGGCATGTTCCTACAGAAGTAAAAAGTATGATTGTATTACCACCCGAAGGAAAACGACAAGCAGGTAGACCAAAAGAGGCGCGAATTCCTTCAGTTGGAGAAAGTCGTAGGAAGAAAAAATGTGGAAAATGTGGTGAAATGGGACACAACCGGCTTCGTTGCCCTAATCCCCCTATATCAGGCATCGGAGGGACGAGTGGAGAAGGTGCTGGGAGCAGCGCTGAAGCTACTGGAGGTGCTACGTCATCTGCCGCTGTTATGGGACCTGTTAGGACCTCTCGAAAATGTGGTCTTTGTGGTGCGACTGGACACACGCGACGTCGATGTGATCAACGGTTTCCTATTCCACCCTCAGCGGATGATGAAAATGATGGTAATGATTTACAATGAATATATTGTTTCAAATGTTCATTTATTATTTTCTTTGCTTATTTTCTTCTTATATGTATTGTATTGGAAAACTTTGAACATGATGGTTGGTATGTAATGCAAATGTTATGAAACCCGGATAATCAAAAGAGGTATTTTTGTAAACAAAAGTTTTAGTTAAAAATTACTATAAGCACTTGCTGAGCTTTCATAGTTTATAGTTGTCTTATTTTGTTTTAAAAACCGCCTCAGGTGTTGGCGTGGGTGATGGAGAAGGGATAGCTCCTCCAGAAATATAGGTGGGCGTGACACAACAATGCTGCCATATAATTCATATTTTGCATATTTTGTAGCTTAAAGAAAAAGGATTGCAAATCTATTCTTTTGAGTTGTGACTGAGTGGTTCATGAAGTTAAAGTTTAGTTTTTAAACCATTATGGAAGTTTGTGAATGAATTGCTTTTTAAATTCATGTTTTTGTTTTTGATGAAATAGATAAAAGATTGGAAATGTGATTTAATATGTCTATTTGTGGTAAAGAAGTTGAGTGGTGATTGAGAAATATTTTAGAAGTGTGAATTTCCCTTTTACAGGTTTTGGAAATGTCAAAAATGCAGCCGTTATGCTGCTGGATTTTAGTTTGAAAAAAAGTGAGATTTGGATTTTAAAATGGAATTGAAATTTTAGTTTTAAAACGAAACCAACCCAACTAGTTTTGAAAAGAAAGTCAACACATTAGTATCGCTACTCTCAAAATCCATATCTTCATATCTGTTGGATTTTGTTAAACAAGCATCGCTGCTCTCAAAATCTCTCAAATAAGAATACTAACCTCCAGGTTGAGATTCCTAACCTTTAGGTCAGAAATCCTTACCTCTAGGTTAAGAAAACTAACCTCCAGGTTGAGATTCCTAACCTACAAGTTAAGAATACTAACCTCCAGGTTGAGATTCCTAACCTTTAGGTCAGAAATCCTTACCTCTAAGTTAAGAATACTAACCTCCAAATTGAGATTTCTAACCTACAAGTTAAGAATACTAACTGTTGAGTCATTTGTATAAAATATAAATAAATTGATGTAATTTCAATCAATCATTTAGATTATTATGCATTGGAAACCAATAATAAAATACTTAACAAGTTAATAACAATTAAGTGATAATTAATCAATGAAATGATAATTATTAAGTGATTCCATTAATCAAATAAAAATTTCAATCAATCATTCGTATTAAATGCTTCCATTAATTCAAACACTCAAAATTAAAAATTAGGAATCCATTAATCAATGAAATTATAATTATTAAGTGATTCCATTAATCAAATAAAAATTTCAATCAATCATTTTTATTATTCACTTTTTATCAAGTGCTTCAATTAATTCAAAAACTCAAAATCAAAAATTAAGTGATAATTAATAAATGAAATGATATTTATTAAGTGATTCCTCTTGTGGAGTAGTTCAAGATTACATGTTTTTTAAGGAAAAAATGATTGTTTATAAAATTTGAAATCAATTATTAAACATAAATTTGATTAGTTATATGTCCAATTAATTTAAATTGATGAAATCAAAGACATTTGAACATAATTTGGAGCCTTTGAACACACAGAAAAAAAACAAAAACACCAAAAATACTAAAAGAAATATCAAATGGGTTATAATGGGCATTATAACCCGCAACCGGGTTATAATGTCCCATTTAACCCGGTTCCGGGTTAAATGGGCCCTTATAACCCGAAACCGGGTTAAATGGGCCCTTATAACCCGAAACCGGGTTATAAGGGTAATTATAACCCGGTTTCGGGTTAAACGGCCCATTTAACCCGAAACCGGGTTATAAGGGTCATTATAACTCGGTTTCGGGTTATAAGGCCCCATTTAACCCGGTTGCGGGTTAAATGGGACATTATAACCCGGTTCGGGTTATATGGCCATTATAACCCATTTGATATTTCTTTTAGTATTTTTGGTGTTTTTTTTTTTTTTTTTGTGTGTTCAAAGGCTCCAAATTATGTTCAAATGTCTTTGATTTCATCAATTTAAATTAATTGGATATATAACTAATCAAATTTGGTGAAATCGTCACATTTTTAGTATCTTACTCTTAATGTTACTATATAAGGGATTGTACAATATTCCTTTGATTTCATTGAATACATTGTATTTTATGAAATATTAGTCTAAATTTGAATATTACTCATAAAATACATTGTATTTTATGAAGTATTTTTTGGAATTTTTGGATATTAGAAGGGAAAAATTCAATTAAAATGGTGAGATAAAATTCATTTAACAAAACCGGGTTAAAATACCTCCTCATAACCCGAAACCGGGTTAAATGGGCCATTATAACCCGAAACCGGGTTATAAGGCCCCTTATAACCCGGTTTCGGGTTAAATGGGCCTTTAAAACCCGAAACCGGGTTATAATGGCCCTTATAACCCGGTTTCGGGTTATAAGGGCCCATTTAACCCGGTTTCGGGTTAAATGGCCTATTTAACCCGAAACCGGGTTAAATGGGACATTATAACCCGGTTTCGGGTTAAATGGGCCTTTTAACCCGAAACCGGGTTATAATGGCCCTTATAACCCGGTTGCGGGTTATAAGGGCCCATTTAACCCGGTTTCGGGTTAAATGGCCCATTTAACCCGGAACCGGGTTAAATGGGACATTATAACCCGGTTTCGGGTTATAATGCCCATTATAACCCATTTGATATTTCTTTTAGTATTTTTGGTGTTTTTGTTTTTTTTTTGTGTGTTCAAAGGCTCCAAATTATGTTCAAATGTCTTTGATTTCATCAATTTAAATTAATTGGACATATAACTAATCAAATTTATGTTTAATAATTGATTTCAAATTTTATAAACAATCATTTTTTCCTTAAAAAACATGTAATCTTGAACTACTCCACAAGAGGAATCACTTAATAAATATCATTTCATTTATTAATTATCACTTAATTTTTGATTTTGAGTTTTTGAATTAATTGAAGCACTTAATAAAAAGTGAATAATAAAAATGATTGATTGAAATTTTTATTTGATTAATGGAATCACTTAATAATTATAATTTCATTGATTAATGGATTCCTAATTTTTAATTTTGAGTGTTTGAATTAATGGAAGCATTTAATACGAATGATTGATTGAAATTTTTATTTGATTAATGGAATCACTTAATAATTATCATTTCATTGATTAATTATCACTTAATTGTTATTAACTTGTTAAGTATTTTATTATTGGTTTCCAATGCATAATAATCTAAATGATTGATTGAAATTACATCAATTTATTTATATTTTATACAAATGATAATAATCATTCAAACACAACATTTCCCTTTTCATCTAATATCCACCGTCCATAATCATCAATTACATATTGTGCTGTGGAATACGTATATATATCATATGCCATATCCTTCCTTATTCTAATGGCATCCTCCTTCGTTTGGTGCGACTTCCATTCATGATCCAGAGACTTGATAAGATCGTGGATAAACATCGCACAATACGCTCCACAACTGTTGCTGCATAAATAGGAAGACATGTTAGATGATTATTAAAAGTGAATAATATTCGGACTATGTTTGAAACAAAAGTGACATCTACCCGTCAACTTGCTGAGGTACATTTTCCATATTGACACGTGCCACGTCCCATCTATTTTCCACAGGTGGTGTAGGTCCTTCGCTTTGCTCATAAAATCCAAGCGACCGTAAGATGACCGGCATAAAAAATGCAAGCGGCTGCAAGACCTGCCTCCATTGCTCAAAGTTTACTGCTTGCATAGAATCATACACCACTATCTTCTCCTCTTTCAGACACACCTTACAAACGACCCAATGCATCTGAGATAAACAACAAGGGAGTAGCACCTACATTTTCAAAACGTTAATCGTATAAGACCAATGTGAAGGATAAATTAAATAAAAATTAATAATATACACATAATGCAAAAATTATTAATTCTCCAATCAAACTTACATTTTCTGCAGATTTCCAAGACATTTTACTGTCAGCCAGGCCGATAGCACAACTCTGCCAGGAATTCGGGACAACAGCTGTCAACGGATCAAACTCTTTATTCAATGCGGTGTATTCAGCATTGAAAACGCGCACTATATCCGCCTGTAATCATTAAAATTAAACATGTTATTTTCAAATAAATTAAATTAATTAAATAAACACGATCTCAACCTGTATCAATTAAAATGTAAATACTTACAAAAAAGTTTGTCCCGTGGACTGCGTATCTACAATCAGTTGCCTCGTCCCACCACCTGCCAACTTTTGTTTTTTTCCTAAGGCAACTCAAATACGCATCAATATGAATGCCCGTCAACCACTCATTCATATTTTCGATACTACGAAGCATATCCGGGGTGCATGGCACCGGATATCCATCAATAGTGCGCCTAAAAAAAAAAAAATTTAGATTATATTTTAATACATTAGTAATCAAATTAAGATAATATAATATTATTTTTTATTCATACCGGAGATTCAAAGAAGCAGCTTTGTACTCCGTGTAGACATCGGGTACAGTCTTCGCCACCTGCTCTGCCATATCCTCCATCACCCGCTCCACCACTTTCTTTGATTCTTTCTTTTTCTTTTTCGGGGGTATGGGATCCGTGTATGGCGTCCTACAAGATGCTGATGGCTTAATTTTTCGCTTGCATCGCTCATGGATAAGCCCTCCCTGTAATTTAAAACAACTCACAATTGTAAATTAGATTTTTAAACTTAATACGTAAGATTATAACGTAAAATAAATACAAAATATACCTGAACATCATCGATGTCTATATCTCTCACCGAGTCATCGATGTGATGATCCCTCTCAGCTCCTGAGTCATGCACCTGGATAGTCGGGTCCTGATCAGCAATGCTATGATCCCTCCCTAATCCAGAGTCATGGATAGGGTCAGCAATGTGAGGATCCCTCACTGATCCTGAATCATGGACATGCAGGTCATGATCCTGGTCCCGAATAGAGCTCTCAGCAACATCATCATCCATACGCCCACTAATCTGTAAGTGGTCTTCAACTCTTTGCAATCTCTTATCCAATTTTTCCAACATCCTGTTCTGTGATTGCTGCAACCCGACTATATGCTCCAATAGTTTTAGTATCTTGCCCACATTTGTCTGCTAAGGCACCTACATAAATAAAAAATATATAATTATATATCATTTAAACAAAATGTAAAATATAAATAAAATATAAATTATATGTTTATAAATAAATGATATAAATTATTATATACACCTAATGTAAAATATAAATTATTTTTATATTTATATCATTTATATATAAATATAAAAACTATATATTTATATATAAATGATATAAAATTTCATATACACCTAATGTAAAATATAAATTATTTTTATATTTATATCATTTATATATAAATATAAAAACTATATATTTATATATAAATGATATAAATTATTATATACACCTAATGTAAAATATAAATTATTTTTATATTTATATCATTTATATATAAATATATAGTTTTTTATATTTATATATAAATGATATAAATTATTATATACACCTAATGTAAAATATAAATCAAATATAAATTATTTAAAATCAAATTCATACTCGATGGTGAGATGGTCTAACGGGCGAACTGCTCCCCGGTCGTACATCATGCACACTTTTTGTTCTCGGCTCCCTCTCTTCATCCTTATCCTCTCCCTCCTCCTCCTCCTTCTCTTTCTCCTCCTCCTCCCTATTTAACCTACTCTCACTCACTGTCTGCTCATCATCATCATCACCCTCATCATCTTCACCCCCTCCACCGCCACTTTTCCACACTTTCTCTCCAACCAAATGTTTGGCGTTGAAGGACCTCCAATAATCCATCTCTCTCTCATCATCAGTGGGCACAAGAATCTTCTTCGATGCAATACACTACAATACATGTATATAAATATAGTTAGTATATTAAACGCAAAGGTAGTAAACAAATTAAAAAAATTTAGATTAATGTAGACACTTACAAAGTGAAGCTCATTCCTCCAATTATTTGCATCCTTTCTAATCCGCTTATTACAATGCCAATTCCTAAACCTTGGCAAATCCACATCGCCTGGTATTCTGTTCCCTACTTTATTGTCTAAGTATGTGAACATTTCAACAAGCCACCACTGTAATGCATATTAAACAAAAAGAAATATATATCATTACAATATAAAAATAAATATATATTTAAACAATTTTTTGTTAATTAAATTTGTGAAAGTTTAAAAAGCCAACAAACAAAAAAAAAGTGTTGCTTTGACATGGTGGGTAAGTTAAATTGAATGCCTAATTTTTTTTCCAACTTTTTAGTTAATTAATTTGTTTAACATGAATAATATTATTGATTTTTCTTGTTTAATATTTTAATTATAAAATACATCAAAGTTTGACATTGGTGTAATATTTTAACAATGTTTAAGAGTGATATTTAATTAGCACTTCCTCTCACATAACAAAAGTGTTTGCACATTTTCATTCTCTTAATGGTGACTTTTTAAAAATTCTACTAAATACATTTTTTTAAACTTGATTTGAGTAATTCATTTCGAAATAAATAATTGAACTAATGTTTTAGTTATGCAAACAAATTAAGAACCATGAATAAATATATATTTAAACAATTTTCATTCATAATAATAATGAGCATATAGTAAGTGTTGTACCTGAAATGCCCAAACAAATCCGTATAGATTAACCGTCCGTCCCTGGATAAGGCGTTCCTCAGTAATCACCTGTCTGAGGTGATGGAGAAGTATACTATATGCCAATGTACCCCACGGGAACGCATTCCACACTTCTACATCCTCTATCATGACCCACAACGCCTTATCCACCCCTTGACGCTCATCTAAACCATAAAATAACTGGAAAGCTATGACTAAATTAGCCAACTTCAAAGTGTCATCAACATCTAAATTCGCCCGTGACTTGATCATTAGTACAATAGCTTTCACTGATGGTGGACTTCCTTTGAACAATCTCCACAAAAGACTTTTTTTTTCATTTTGTCGTGCCTTTATCGTATTTACATCGATTCGCCCGAATTGCAGCCCTGTTACCAATAAAAATTCCTGCTTTCCAAATCTATATGGTCGCCCTCCAATTTCAAACCACATCTCATCAGGGCTAGCACGAGGGATTTCTAACTCCCTAGCAAGAATAGTTGCAATCAAAGGGCAAACCAACAACTGATTATGAGAAATTTCCATAAAATGTCTAAATGGAGTCATGCCCAAAAATTGCTTCAGGAGTTCTTTTTTTTCAAGAGCTGCTTTTAGACCAGCAATCTCTTTGAAGCTGCAATGTGTACTCAATGACATATCATCGGGAATAACCTGTGAACTCCATTTATAAAGGACCTGCATCTATACAAAACAAAAAAAAAAAATAATTGTAATAACATTAATTTAATTGACTATTTACTTTAAAATAACACTTAATTATTATTTTTTTGTCCTATTTTCATTAATTTTTAAATCTAATTTTAATTAACAAATTAAATTAACATATTACAATTACATTAAATCAAATTCAAAATTTAATTAATTAATTCTTCTTATTTTTTATATTTCATTTACTTATTTTTATTTTTGTTAATTTTAATTTTTATTAATCACATTTATTTCATATTTTTATTTTAATTATTGGAATAATAGATTACATTTCATTTATTTCTAACTTTATTAAATTTTATAATTTATTTAACTTATTTCAAAAACCAATAATAATATATTTATTAAATAAAAAAAAAAAAAAACCTGGGTTAAATTGAAGCATTAAACCCGGTTTTGGGCAAAACCGGGTTTAATGCATCCATTAAACCCGGTTCCGGGTTTAATGCATCCATTAAACCCGGTTTTGGGTTAAAACCGGGTTTAATGGATGGATTAAACCCGGGTTCGGGTTTAATGCATCCATTAAACCCGGTTTTAACCCAAAACCGGGTTTAATGCTTCAATTTAACCCGGTTTTGCACAAAACCGGGTTTAATGGATGCATTAAACCCGGTTTTGTGCAAAACCCAACCTCTCCAACCTCATTGTCTTCTTCACAAACCCAAACCTCCATTTTCATGTGTTATCCACCAAAATCCAACCAAAACTAATCTAATCTAATCATACTAAACTAATCCAACATCCATAACACAAACAAACTAAATCAACACTCAAAAATTTCACATATAGAACTCAAACTATCAAATGGAGTTTGTCACTTACCGTCGTTAATGGAGGCAGTGATCACGCTCGCCGGCGGTTGGATGAGGTCGGCCAAGGTCCGAAATGGTGAGACAAGGCTGGCGATGGGCGGTCGGGCGTGATGGTCGGGCGATCGGCAAGGCGCTCGCGGTCGGGCGTGGGCGGTCGGGCGATCGAGAGATCGGCAAGGTTGGAGGAGCCGGCTCGCGGTCGGGCTTGGGCTGTCGGTCGATCGGCAAGGTTGCAGGTTGGCGTGGGCGGTCGGGCGTGGGCGTGGGCGTCGCCTTGGGCTGTCGGCCGATCGGCAAGGTTGCAGGTCGGGCGTGGGCGCTCGGCGGCGGTCGGCGGTCTGCTGAAACCGGGTTGCGATGTTGCTTTGAAACCGGTTGCTTTTGCTTTGGATGATTTTGCTTTGGATTTGTTTGGTTGACCAGTTGTTGTGCTTTGATTTGTTGTTGTGCCATTTCAATAGATGGGGGTAGTTTTGTAATTTCGTGTTGATTTTTTGTTTTGAATTTTAGAAAAACAAGAGTGGTGTATGGTTAGGGGTAAAATGGGTAAATTGGGTATAAGAAGATATTAGTTTGTTTAAGAGGCTAAAATTGAATTGTTATAATTTGGTGGGCATATATGATTTTCCAGTTTTGTGATTTGGTATTTTTGGTATTTTTCACACATTTTAATGGTCTTATAATACTTCAAATCAAGACCTACATACTGTCACTAGGGAAATCGTAATTGAGATTGAGGATTGACAGATGCTCTTAAAGCAAAATATTGGTGAGTTAGACATTCAGGTCATGAGTGACATTGAGGCATTAAACCATTCATATTCTCTTTGTAGCAATTATTTTATGAATGATTTAGCTGATATTTTGTACAATGTGTACATGTCTAAAAAGATAGCAAGTAGTTATGGGAGTTCTTAAATAAAAAAACAAAAATAGGATTAAGGATGTCAGAACCAAGAAGCCTGTGGTTGGGTGGTTCTTAGACTATAAGATGGTGGACTCCAAAACGGTTTATTCTGTCCAACCAATTGAGAATGAAGAGAATGTGTATTATGGAAATCTTCAAAAAAACATGTATAGCTAGATTTATATTTGAATATGAATTTGTTGCTGAAAATAAGTGTGATGGTGTAAAAGTGCATGTATAAAAATATTCTGGATAGGAAAGACTTGATATTTAAGTGTATCCATTATGATCCACCCCTCTTTCCTAGGATCTTAACGGTGTACTATTTACGGACTACATATACTATTCCAGTACACAATTATTATGTCAAAGTTTTGAAGCCTTATGAGGTTTGTTAAGGAGAAATTTCATGAAAATATCAATTTCCATCAAAACCTATGTGGATAAGTGTGAAATTTGAAGATGCTGAATCATTTTCCGGAGGATATTCCAATGTGGCCAAAGCCAATTCATATAATGTGCATCCACTTTGATAGTCAGTTTGCAATAAGAATGACTTACAGTAATATATACAATTGTAAGTTTAGACATATACGTCGTAGATATAATACCATGAGACAATTACTCTCAAATGGAGTTATCTTTATTAACTATGTAAAGTCAAAGGATAACATTACAAATCCACTAACTAAAGGATTAAATAGAGAGTTATTGAAAAATCATAAAAGGAAATTAGACTAAAGCCCATGAAAGAATAAGTCATTATGAAGAAAACCCAACTTAAGTGACTAGAGATCCTAAGATCTAGGTTTAATGGAACAACATAATTTTAAAGAGTTAGTTGTATACTATAAAAGATATCTTCCAGTCCATCAGAAGCTATCCTCATGTCCATTCCTATGATAAAATAATGATGTCCGTAGGAGTTAGGATAAGCTATTCTTTTAATGATCCTTATGCATCGGGAATCTGAGTGGAGTAATACTGGTCACTCTAAATTAAGAGATCTCTTATGTAAGAGATAAGTGGGGTCGCTTCTAAAAAGAATTATAAGGGCTCTATTCTTTAGAAACTCTTACAGAACTAGAGAGATATTTATGTCCAAAACGAACATAATAGTGAGAACTAAATTATGTTAGGAAAGATTTCTATGTGAGGTATAATCGTTTACACAAATGGTAAAACAGTTCAAGGACATCACGTTTACTGATGAGCCAGTAAACAAAATATATTTTCACAAAGGAAGGTTCGAAGGCTAAAACCTACCTATCTTATGCAAAATCTTACTATTGAATTCTATCACCAAATTATAAGCATTATATGAGTTATATAGGTCATTTATTTTTTTGTCTGAAAATTGAATAGTGTTGTTGAAGCTTGAAGTGAAAAATACGAAAAATAACAACTCTAAAAACTGAAAATTCATATATAACCACAAAGTTATAAAAATTCAATTTTAACCTCTCAAACAAACTAATATCTTCCTATACCTAAGTTACCCATTTTACCCCTAAGTCAAAAGTTGACCATACACGCTTGTTTTTTTTAAATTCAAAACAAAAAACCAACACGAAATTACAAAACTGCCCTCATTTATTTCATGGCACAAAACTCGGTCAACAAACCAATCTAAAGCAAAATCAACCAGTTTCATATCTACATCAGAACCCGGTTTTCGACCGACCACCAACCGTCGCCCATCGCTAGCCTTGTCTCACCGTTTCGCACCTTGGCCGACGTCCTTCAATCGCCAGCGAGCGTTTTCACCCATCCGAACCTTGTCGATCTCCTCCAACCTTGCCGATCGCCCGACCATCACACCCGACCTCCCATCGCCAGCCTTGTCTCACCATTTCGGACCTTCGCCGACCTCTTTCAACCACCGACGAGCATGATCACTGCCTCCATTGCCGACGGTAAGTGACAAAAACTCCATTTGATAGTTTGAGTTTTTATATGTGAAATTTTTTAGTGTTGATTTAGTTTGTTTGTGTTATGGATGTTGGATTAGTTTAGTATGGTTAGATTAGATTAGTTTTGGTTGGATTTTGGTGAATAACACAAGAAAATGGAGGTTTGGGTGTGTGAAGAAGACAATGAGGTTGGGTTTTGCACAAAACTGGGTTTAATGCACCAATTAAACCCGGTTTTTACAAACACTGGGTGTAATGGATGCATAAAACCCGGTGTTTGTGAAAACTGGGTTTAATGCATCCATTAAACCCGGTTTTGGATTAAAACCGGGTTTAATTGGTGCATTAAACCCGGTTTTATTTTTTTTTATTTTAATAAATAATTAATTATTATTGGTTTTTAAAATAAGTTAGATAAATTATAAAATTTAATAAGTTAGAAATAAATGAAATGTAATCTATTATTCCAATAATTAAAATAAAAATATGAAATAAACGTGATTAATAAAAATTAAAATTAACAAAAATAAAATAAGTGAATGAAATATAAAAAATAAGAAGAATTAATTATTTAAATTTTAAATTTGATTTAATGTAATTGTAATATGTTAATTTAATTTGTTAATTAAAATTAGATTTATAAATTAATGAAAATAGGACAAAATAATAATTAAGTGTTATTTTAAAGTAAATAGTCAATTAAATTAATGTTATTACAATTATTTTTTTTTTTGTTTTGTATAGATGAATTAAATTAATGTTATTACAATTATTTTTATTTGTTTTGTATAGATGTAGGTCCTTTATAAATGGAGTTCACAAGTTATTCCAGAGGAGATGTCGTTGAGTATACATTACAGTTTCAAAGAGATCGCTGGTCTAAAAGCAGCTCTTGAAAAAAGAGAACTCTTCAAGCAATTTCTGGGCATGACCCCATTCAGATATTTTATGGAAATATCTTATAATCAATTGTTAGTTTGCCCTTTGATTGCAACTATTCTTGCTAGGGAGTTAGAAATTCCTCATGCTAGCCCTAATGAGATATGGTTTGAAATTGGAAGGCGACCATATAGATTTGGAAAGCAGGAATTTTTATTGGTAACAGGGTTGCGATTTAGGCATATTGATGTAAATACTATAAAAGTACGACAAAATGATAAAAAAAAGTCTTTTATGGCGACTTTTCAAAGGAATTCCACCATCAGTGAAAGCTATTGTTCTTATGATCAAGTCACGGGTGAATTTAGATGTTGATGACACCTTGAAGTTGGCTAATTTAGTCATAGCTTTCCAGTTATTTTATGGCTTAGATGAGCGCCAAGGGGTGGATAAGGCATTATGGGTCATGATAGAGGATGTAGAAGTGTGGAATGCATTCCCGTGGGGTACACTGACATATAGTATACTTCTTCATCACCTCAGACAGGTGATTACTAAGGAACGCCTTATTCGCGGACGGACGGTTAACCTATATGGGTTTGTTTGGGTATTTCAGGTACAACACTTACTATATGCTCATTATTATTATGAATGAAAATTGTTTAATATGCATATTGGTTGAAAATTGTTTAATATGAAAATTGTTTAATATGCTCATTATCATTATATATTGTAATGATATATATTTCTTGAATATGCATATTGGTTGAAAATTGTTTAATATGCTCATTATCATTATATATTGTAATTATATATATTTGTTTTTGTTTAATATGCATTATGGTGGTGGCTTGTTGAGATGTTCTCATACTTGGATAATAAAGTAGGGAACAGAATAGCGGGTGATGTGGATTTGCCAAGGTTTAGGAATTGGCATTGTAATAAGAGGATTAGAAAGGATGCAAATAATTGGAGGAATGAGCTTCACGTTGTAAGTGTCTACATTAATCTAAATTTGTTTTATATTTGTTTACTACCTTTGTGTGTAATATACTAACTATATTTATATACATGTATTGTAGTGTATTGTAAGTGTCTACATTAATCTAAACTTGTTTTATATTTGTTTACTACCTTTGTGTGTAATATACTAACTATATTTATATACATGTATTGTAGTGTATTGCATCGAGGAGGATTCTTGTGCCCACTGATGATGAGAGAGGGATGGATTATTGGAGATCCTTCAACACCAAGCATTTGGTTGGAGAGAAAGTGTGGAAATGTGGCGGTGGAGGGGGTGAAGATGAAGTTGAGGGTGATGATAATGATGATGTTGAGGGTGATGCTGATGGTAAGTAGACAGTGAATGAGAATAATTAAATAGGGAGGATGAAGAGGAGGAAGAGGAAGAGAAGGAGGAGAGTGAGGGAGAGGATAAGAATGAAGAGAGGGAGCCGAGAACAAAAAGTGTGCATGATATACGATTGGGGAGCAGTTCACCGTTTAGACCCTCTCACCCTCGAGTACGAATTTGATATTATTATTTTATTTTATTTATATTTTACATTAGGTGTGAATATATATAAAAATAATTTATATTTTACATTAGGGGTATATTATAATTTATATCATTTATATATAAATATATAATTTATATATTTATATATAAATTATATAAATTATATATAAATATAAAAATTATTTATATATAATTCTATATTTTTTATTTTTATAGGTGCCTCAGACAAATGTGGGCAAGATACTGAAGCTGTTGGAGGATGTTGTCGGGATGCAGCAATCACAAAACAAAATGATAGAAGCACATATTAGGATGTTGCATAAATTGGATAAGAGATTGCGCAGGGTTGAAGACCGGCTACAAATTAGTGCGCCTATGGATGATGATGCTGCTGAGAGCTCTATCCGGGACCAGGATCACGACCTGCACATCCATGATTCAGGATCAGGGAGGGATCCTTACATTGCTGACCTTATCCATGACTCTGGATTAGAGAGGGATCATGACATTGCTGATCAGGACCCGACCATCCATATGCATAACTCAGGACCAGAGAGGGATCATGTAAGCCCTCTATCGTAATTTTACGGATCTCCCCGGAAGTAGTCCCTAAATAATTATTTGAGACCCTAAATGGTTTATGGGAACGCTTAAAATCATAAAGGACTCATAGAGATTGAATTAAACTCGATTGGAGACTAAACGGAAGGATAAAATAGTGAATGAAATCGAATAATTTTTCAAGGAAATAAGGGACTAAATTGAAGATAAGTTTTAATAATTATGGTCAAAGTGAAATTAAGCTAAAAGTCAAGGGAGGAGACTAAAATTTTAGCAGGACGTGACCGTCATTTTGAGGATAGTTTGGGGAGAAAAATAGAAGTCAAAAAGTTTGTTTAAAATCTAAAGAGAGAGAGAATGAGCTGTCGCAGAAAAGAGAAGAGAAGAAGAAGAAAGAAGAAGAAGAAAGAAGAAGAAGGAGAAGAAGAATGAGAGAGAGCTGACCGTGACTACCGACCAAGTAGCTCCGACCAGCTTAGCTTGACGTCGTGAAGCTCGCCGAACCAACAACAGATCAGATTGAAGCCGAGCTGATCGACGTTGAAATGAAGCAGATCCGTCGACCGCTGCCGCGCGACACCAAACGGAGTAGAACTACCGCGAACCAGACCTGTTCGCTGCCGCGCCGATGCCGACGAGCACCTGTCACCGACCTGCACCAGATCGAGCTGAAACCGAGCTGAACGGCGGCCAAAACCAACTCATCCCGCGTGCAAAATCGTCGTCGATCGACAGCAAAAAACTAGCCTCCAACTGCGGCGAAGCCGAGAGGGAAAGAGAGAGAGGAAGAGAGGAGAAAAAGGAGAAGAAAACCCAGTCCAGACCAGCCTCCATCACGCGCAAAAACGAGCAGAAACCATATCTGAACCGCGCGAAAAAGGGGAGAAGAAAGAGGGAAGAGCTAGATCAAGCAATTTCAAGCTATTTTTGAGGTTCCCATCAAGTTTTCAAGCTCACCCAAGTTAGAAAACCAAGATTGAGCAAGAAAATCAAAGTGAAAGAGGGTAAGTTGCTCGAGCTTGGAAGTTGTTTTTGTTGATATTGTGTTGATTATTTTTATTTGGTGATTTAAGTTGGTGTTGAGGTAGATTTTGTTACAATTTGTTTGTTGATTAATTTTGAGTAAAAATAAGTTGAAAAATAAGCGAAGTGGTGTTGATTGGGAGCTTAGGAACCCAAGAAAATATCAAAGAGTTATAGAGAATCCAAATCGCGCAATAAACTAGTTTAAAGGGCAATTTCGTAAATTGACCCTTATGGCATCCGTTGAGTGTTTGGACGATCCTAATGAGTTTAATTAGGAGTATTGAAGCTATTAAAAGCGAAAAATTAAGATTAGAAATCAAAATGGAGAGTTGCGCGTAAAAAGGATCATATAGGGACGATTGTGTAATTTTGAGTTTCCAGAAGTGACGTGAACGTAAATTTATGTTTCCATATGTTGTGTAGGTGATGAGAGCGCTCGAGGATCGAGGCGAGAGCATTAGGGGCTCCACACGCGCCATTTTCAATCAACAGTTTTATTTAAAGATTTTAAAAGTATTTCAAATTATCAAATTTGATTTGATAAGTAATTGCTTATTTGAGTTTATTTTAAATGCATTGATATATGCATGGGTATTAGCTTGAAATGAGAATGTGATTTTATATGCATATATAAAGTTGTTGAAATGAAATTTCGGAAACTAAGTTTTTAAGTTTGAATTGAGAAAATCAGATTTTAGTGCTTTACGCACTCGGAAAAGAGATTTGTGTTTTTGCACCAAAAAGTTAAAGTAGAAAAGGAAAAGTGTTTTCCAAACCAGAAAGTATCCCCTCAGGGATTTTCAGAGATTACAGACTAGTTTGGACCCGATCGGTCTATCCCACTTCAGTTGGCACAGTCCTGGGAAGGGATAAGTTACTAACTTGGGGGGACAAGTGTCAGAGTCTGTCAGTCGAGTCGCCATTACTGATGTGGGGTAGTGTTTCGTGTGCTATGGTTAGCGCTGGGCAATTCCGCACCTGGCCACGAGATGTCTCGGAGCAGGCGAGCTATGGTTAGCGCTGGGCAATTCCGCACATAGCCGCGAGATGTCTCCGAGCTGGCGAGCTATGGTTAGCGTTGGGTAATTCTGCACATAGCCGTTAGACTTGAGAGACCCCAGATTAGGGATACTATGGTAATTTTAAAAAGATATCAGGAAACAGTTTAAAAAGAAAAGCAGATTTGAGGCAAAAGAAACTTTATAATTATTATTGAAGTCATTTATGATTTACAGTTGCAAGTTTTGTATTTAAATACGTGCTTACGTTTATATATAAATTCTCTTGTTTAAATTGAGTTCTAAGAGATTTAAATTTGAAACGCTTTAGAAACAAAGAATAGTTTTCAAATGTTTTCAGAGGAGGACGTTTTGAAAAACAGATTTTCAAAGAAAAGATAAATTATCACCCACTGAGCTTCTAGCCCATTATTTTCTGTTTTATATAAAAACCTCCTCAGGTACTCTCAGCAGGTAGCCGATTAGTAGCATTACCTCCAGCGGGTGAGCCAGCGCGACACGACGATATTTTGAGCAGTTGACTTTGCATCTGTGATTTTCATGTAAATCTCTTTTAAAATGTATAAATGATTTGTAATTATTCGTTTATAACTGTTTTTAAATTGCTTTTGATTTAAATGTGGTTTATTAAATTGTGCTTGGATTTTATTAAGTTGAATTGAAAATTTATATGCATGATTGAGGCCTACGGGCAACCAGAAGTTGGGTTGGTGATAATTTTAGTTGAAGTGTTGATATTTTTATAAACAGGTTTTTCAGGAACGTTAAAAATACAGCTGTTATGCTGCCAAAATTTTGTTAGAAAAATGAGTTTCGAAAATGAATTTAAAAATAAAAATAAAAATTTTCCTACGCGTTTTCAATTTTCAAAGAAAACCAACCCAACAATGTTTTAGAAAGTATGAAAGAGTTTAGGGTTCGCTCCACGGGTTTCTCTTAGCCAGAAAAATCGGGTCTGAGAGGGATCCGTTGGGATGCCCGGCGTGACCAACCGGATCAGAGTTAGAGGTATCCGGGTTGGGTCACGTCAGATCATCACATCCATGACTCGGTGAGGGATATAGACATCGGTGATGTTCAGGTAAATTTTGTATTTATTTTACTTTATAGTCTTACGTATTAAGTTTAAAAATCTAATTTAAAATTGTGAGTTACTTTAAATTATAGGGAGGGATTATCCATGATCGAGGCAAGCGAAAAATTAAGCAATCAGCATCTTGTAGGACGCCATACACGGATCCCATACTCCCGAAAAAGAAAAAGAAAGAATCAAAGAAAGTGGTGGAGCAGGTGATGGAGGATGTGGCAGAGCAGGTGGTGAAGACTGTACCCGATGTCTACATGGAGTATAAAGTTGCTTCTTTGAATCTCCGGTATGAATAAAAAACAATATTACATTATCTTAATTTGATTACTAATCTAATAAAATATAGTCTAATTCTTTTTTTTTTTTAGGCGCATTATTGATGGATATCCGGTGTCATGCACCCCAGATATGTTTCGTACTATCGAGGATGTTAATTAGTGGTTGACGGGGATTCATATTGATGCTTATTTGAGTTGCCTTAAGAAAAAAACAAAAGTTTGCAGGTGGTGGGACGAGGCAACTGATTGTAGATACGCAGTCTACAGGACAAATGTTTTTGTAAGTATTTACATTTTAATTGTTACAGGTTGAGATCGTGTTTATTTAATTAATTTAATTTATTTTAAAATAACATGTTTAATTTTAATGATTACAGGCGGATATAGTGCGCCTTTTCAATGCTGAATACACCACACTGAATAGGGAGTTTGATTCGTTGACAGCTGTTGTCCCGAATTCTTGGCAGAGTTGTGCTACCGGTATGGGTGACAGTAAAATGTCTTGGAAATCTACAGAAAATGTAGGTATCATTGTAGAATGAATAATTTTTACATTAGGTGTATATTAATAATTTTTATTTAATTTATCCTTCACATTGGTCTTATACCATTAACGTTTTGAAAATGTAGGTGCTGCTCCCTTGTTGTTTGTCTCAGATGCATTGAGTCATTTGTAAGGTGTGCCTGAGAGAGGAGAAGATAGTGGTGTATGATTCCATGCAAGCAGTAAACTTTGAGCAACTGAGGCAGGTCTTGCAGTCGCTTGCATTTTTTATGCCGGTCATCTTACGGTCGATTGATTTTATGAGCAAAGTGAAGAACCTACACCACCTGTGGAAAATAGATGGGACATGGCATGTGTCAATATGGCAAATGTGCCTCAGCAAGTTGACGGGTAGATGTCACTTTTGTTTAAAACATAGTCCGAATATTATTGAGTTTTAATAATCATCTAACATGTCTTCATACTTATGCATCAACAGTTGTGGAGCGTATTGTGCGATGTTTATCCACGACCTTATCAAGTCTCAAGAGCATGAATGGAAGTCGCACCAAACGAAAGAGGACGCCGTTAGAATAAGGAAGGATATGGCGTATGATATATATATGTATTCCACAGTACAATATATAATTGACGATTATGGACGATGGATATTAGATGAAAAGGGAAATGTTGTATTTGAATGATTATTATCATTTGTATAAAATATAAATTGATGTAATTTCAATTAATCATTTGGATTATTATGCATTTTAAACCAAAAAATAAAATACTTAACAAGTTAATAAAAATTAAGTGATAATCATTTTTATTAAGTGCTTCCATTAATTCAAAAACTCAAAATTAAAAATTAAGTGATAATTAATCAATCAAATGATAATTATTAAGTGATTCCATTAATCAAATAAAAATTCCAATCAATCATTTTTATTAAGTGCTTCCATTAATTCAAAAACTCAAAATTAAAAATTACGAATCCATTAATCAATCAAATGATAATTATTAAGTGATTCCATTAATCAAATAAAAATTTCAATCAATCATTTTTATTAAGTGCTTCCATTAATTCAAAAACTTAAAATTAAAAATTAAGTGATAATTAATCAATCAAATGATAATTATTAAGTGATTCCTCTTGTGGATTAGTTCAAGATTACATGTTTTTAAGAAAAAAATGATTGTTTATAGGACTTGAAATCAATTATTAAAAACATAATAGGCATTATAACCCAAACCCGGGTTATAATGGGTAATATAACCCAAATCCGGGTTATATTACCCATAATAACCCGGTTTCGGGTTGTAATACCCATTATAACCCGAACCGGGTTATAATGGGTAATATAACCCGAAACCGGGTTATAACACTCATTATAACCTGGTTTCGGGTTGTAATACCCATTATAACCCGAACCGGGTTATAATGGGCAATATAACCCGAAACCGGGTTATAATACCCATTATAACCCGATCCGGGTTATAATGAGTGTTATAACCTGAATCTGGATTATATACCCATTATAACCCAGTTCATTATAACCCGGAACCAGGTTATAATAGGTATTTTAACCCGGTTCCGGGTTATAATAGGTATTATAACCCGGTTTTTAATTGAATTTTATCCCACACTTTTAATTGAATTTTTCCTTTCTAATGTCCAAAACTTCCCAAAAATACTTTAAAGTAATATTCAACTTTAGACTAACATTTCCTACAATACAATATATTCAATGAAATCGAAGGAATATTGCACAATCCCTTATATAGTAACATTAAGACACATTATACTGGAATATGACGATTTCGTCAAATTTTATAAGTTATATGTCCAATTAAGTTAAATTGATGAAATTAAAGACATTTGGACATAATTTGGAGCCTTTGGACACACAAAAAAGAGCAAGAACACAAAAAATATGGAGATATATATCAAATGGGTTATAATAGGCATTATAACCCGAAACTGGGTTATAATGCCCTTTATAACCCAATTATAACCCAGTTTCGGATTATAAGGGGTATTTTAACTCGGTTTCGGGTTAAAATGCCCCTCATAACCCGGTTTTTTTTTTTTTAATTTTCATTTATTTATTTATTTTTGTACAATCCCTTATACTAACACTATGTGAAGTTATATGTCCGGTTTGTCTAATTTTTGTAAATTTTCAAAAAGCATATTTTAAGGCTTATTATAACCCGGTTCTGGGTTTTATGAGCCTATTGCACATTGTACAATCTGTTATACACAAAATTTTCTACAAATTTTGGCAAAGTCTCCCCTATTTTTTTATTATCTAGGTTTCGTAACATTTGCATTACATACCAACCATCATGTTCAAAGTTCTCCAAAACAATACATATAAGAAGAAAATAAGTGAAGAAAATAATATATGAAAATTTGAAACAATATATTCATTGCAAATGATTACCACCATTTTCATCATCCTCTGAGGGTGGAATAGGAAACCGTTGATCACATCGATGTCGCGTGTGTCCAGTCGCACCACAAAGATGACATTTTCGAGAGGTCCTAACAGGTCCCATAACAGCGGCAAATGACGTAGCACCTCCAGTAGCTTCAGCATTGCTCCCAGCACCTCCTCCGCTCATCCCTCCGATGCTTGATATAGGGGGATTAGGGCAACGAAGCCGGTTGTGTCCCATTTCAGCACATTTTTTCTTCCTATGACTTTCTCCAGCTGAAGGAATTCACGCCTCTTTTGGTCTACCTGCTTGTCGTTTTCCTTCGGGTGGTAATACAATCATACTTTTTACTTCCGCAGGAACATGCCAATCGTTTGGGCCAAGGACATGATTGATCGGACGTGCATATGCAGCTTTAAGCCATTCTTTGTTATAATAATCATGACAAAGTGTATAATAGTGAACACTAGTGAACCTGATATGTATGACAAAGGTAGAGTGTTACTATATTATATTAAATAATGAAAAATAACAAAGTACAATAACGATACCTGACAACAGCAATTGCATGATGATATGGCAACTGATCTAGGTCCCCACGATTGCAACTGCATAACCGCTGAAAAGGTTGAACAAACCCATAGCCTATGTAAGCCCTCGAATTTGATTTTACGGATTTCCCAGGAATAGTCCCCAAGTATTGATTAGAGACTCTAAATGGTTTATGGAAACGCTGAAGGTCATAGAGAACCTGTTGGGAAAATTCGCCTCCCAAAATCTCTTCTTAAAAAAACCTATCTCCTGTAAGAATATCAGAAATAATAGAGAAATAAAATAGAAAATAATAATAATCACCACAACACAAGAATTTATATGGAAAACTCCAAAACAGGAGAAAAAACCACGACCCTAAAAAAGAAATTCATTATGTGAAAAATTGTTACAATCACATAGACTATTCTCTCACATCCTACGACCCTAATACACCTACACTCTCCAAAGCATACATCAACTTACACATTCCTACACTCTAAAATAATAAAAACAAGAAAGGAATTTAAGTAGAGTAAAAAATAATACTTAAAGTGTCTTTGACTGGGGCGATTTGAAACCAAAACCTTGGACCCCTTTTATAACTTTCAAAACCCATTCTCCCTTATTTTGTTTCAGATGTGGGATTGGCTCTACTTTTATTTTTGCTTTTTGTTTCTGATGTGGGATTGGCTCCGCTTTTATTTTTGCC
The DNA here is from genome assembly GCA_021234005.1 of Nephelium lappaceum. Classification (NCBI taxonomy): domain Eukaryota; kingdom Viridiplantae; phylum Streptophyta; class Magnoliopsida; order Sapindales; family Sapindaceae; genus Nephelium; species Nephelium lappaceum. The sequence continues at coordinate 549,607 of CM037996.1, forward strand.
AATTTCCTAACAAACTCCACCTTAGCAAAATAAAAGAAACATTCGCTGCAACTACGATGCAATCATTGTTTATACCAACAATCATAATTCTCAACCCAGAGAACTTTCATACTCCACTATAACAGAGTACACTCACTTAGAATTACCACATTCTAAGAATTTCACTTCGGCACATGTAAAAAAAACTGTTGAAAATTTATGGTGCAATTTTCACATTTGGCTTTACCGGAAATTCATCAGCCATCGACATACATTCCACCACACACCTTGCATCAATGGCAAACCAATGCCCATGTGCAATTGTGGATCCGCTAACAACACATCATCTTCCATGGCAACGCGGACATACCATGAGGATGTACTTCACTTCTCAAAGGAAATCTCATTCTCCCATAAGGGAGACACTGTTAGCTTCTACCTCAGAGCTTTTTGTCGAACCTGCTCCACCTGATAATTTTTCTTGACGTGCCCAGATTGTCCACACCCCCAGCAAATTATATTCTTCCCGGAGTTCTTCTTCTGGTTGCTCCCATTTCTAGTTACCAATATTGTGTCTGTTGATGAAGTGCGATCTTCACTTTTTAGCCTTCTCTTCTCAGAAATGAGTTTATCGGTAACTTCTACAAATTTTAGAGTCTCCTTCCTATACATCAAAATAGGTTTCATATGCTCATAGGAAGGTGGAAGAGACAAGATGAGCCTTAATGCTTTATCCTCATCTTCAATTTTAACTCCAATAGCCCCTAGTTCAGAAACAATACCATTGAGAACATTCAGGTGATATGAGATTTTCATACCTTCATCCATACGCAGAGTATGAAACTGTTTCTTTAAGTATAATCGATTTGAGATGTCCTTTGCCTGATACAACTCTTCAAGCTTCTTCTAGAGTTCCTTGACTATTGAGATTTCATGCACGTTTGCAAGAATATTCTTGGCCAAACACAGACGAATTGCATTTGCGGCTCTCAAATCTATATCTTCTCAATCTTCATTGCTCATACTAGGCTTGCTAGAATCTTTATCTTCGCTAGAATCTTCATTGAGAACAGAGCTTGGTTTCTTCTCTAACGCCTTGTGTAACCCGGATTGTATCAGCACATCTTTGACTTGCACTTGCCACAAGCTGAAATTGATCTTTGCATCAAATTTCTCTACATCAAACCTCATAGGGCTTGAAAACTTTGACATAACTATATACTGGAATAGTGGTGAAACGCCCCAATTCGGACCGCTACTAGGCTCCTATCCGAATGGTACGCCCGGGCACCCTAACGAATCCCTCTAAGTCCATCTTGATGGGGAAGAAGGCACTCGAGGAGCGAACCCTCTTAATTGAAAACTTAACTTTAGCGGAAGCAAAATCTTTTAAATCTAAAGTTGAAATGGTTTGGGTTGGTTTGACACTATTTATTTGGTCATTTTTAAAACTATAAACCGGCAGCATAACGGCTGTAATTTGGATAAACCAAAAACCTGGAAAGCAATTTAAACACTTCAAACTATAATCACATCCAACCCAACTTCTCACAAATTCAGTTTATCAACATAATCACAAAAATTTAAAAGCTTCAAAGACAAGTATTAACATGAAATTTTTCAATCTAGAAAGCTTGATTTTTCAAGCACAAAATGATGCACTTTCACACAACTTTAAAAGTATGACTCTTTTTAAACAAAATACACAAAATATATGCAATATACAAAAGAAAACTCAATATATGCTTAATACATTCTTCAAGATGCAACTGCCAGTAATTGCGCCCACTCGAATGCGAAGGAGGGAGGCTTCACTCGTCTTCACCCACACGTACACCTGAGAAGGTTTTTATAAACAATTTGAAGAGTGAGCTATAAAGCTCAGTGAGTGCAATAGTTTATAAACTTAGCTTCACTTTTCAAAATTTCCTCCTTAGAAAACTTTAATAAAAGTTTCTATTTCTTAAAGCATTTAAAACTTAAATCTCATTCAATTACATAACATTAATATAAACAATTTATAATAAACTTGTAAAGTATAAAGCTGAATATACTTAAAATAACTTAACTTTATAAAAGCACCATTCGTATCCCTAATCTTTTGACCACACGGCGACTTAGCTAAGGCCGCAGGTGTGGTAGGTCACAAGACGATGTATCTGACATCCACCGCAACCAACTCTCTGAACCTCTCAGCAACTACGTGCGGAATGCTGCATCGCTAACCGTAGTGCGAGACCATATCCCACAAAGTAGGGGCGACATACTCACTCATAACTCTAACCACACAGTTAGTGACTCAATTCCCCCAACCCTTGCCTTACTAAGTGGGATATACCGTACGGGTCTGAACTCGATAAACTGGTGGATACTTATGGCCTTTGAAAACTTGTTTTTCTCTAATGCTATGCCTTACAAATCTTTATACTTGGTGCACAAGCACAAAAGCTTTAACTTGAAAGCTTTAAACTCGAGCCCTTGGACTCGTTTACTTTCTTGGTGCACAAGCACAAAAGCTTTAACTTGAAAGCTTTAAACTTGAGTCCTTGGACTCATTTACTTTACAAATACAATACATGTATTTAAATAGAATAACTTATACATGCAAAAGCATAAATTTAGCTTATAAATGCAAAAGCATAAAATCACTTTAGAAAACTTTTTGAAAGTGCACTCACCTTAAACTTGAGCTTAATTTGAATGAGTTTCAAACGCCCTCTCGTGATCCAGTCGGATGCTCTTCACCTACACAACACATATATACGTAAATTTATGGTTGCGTCAACTTCTGGAAACTCGAAATAATAAAAATTACCCAATCGCGCCTAAGTGACCCCTTTTAGGCGTAACTCTCCATTTTCGTTTCCTTAATTTAATCTTCGGCTTTTATCAATCCCAATACGCCTAATTAAACTCATTAGGGTCATCCAAACTCTCAACGGACGCCATATGGGCCAATTTACAAAATTGTCCTTCGAACTAGTTTAGCGCACGTTTTGGTTTCTCTCTAAATCCTTGGTTTTCTAAACTCCCAAAATGCTTAAATCTACTTATTTTTCAACTCGTTATCACTCAAAAACAACCAACAAACAAATCATAATGAGATCCATTTCGAATCAACTTAAATCACAAACGAAATCATCAATTTCAAACTTAAATAACTCACCCCTTTTCTTTCGCGTTGACTACGCTTTGAGGATGATTTTGGGATGGTTTTGGACTACTTTTGGTGACAGATCTGAGCTGGGTTTGAGCTGATTTTCTTCCTCCTTCCTTCTCCTCTCTTCCTCTCTCTCTTTCCCTCTCAATTCGCTGCGATTCACCGCTGAAATCGCCGCCGTTCTGCTGTCTCTGTCGCGCGGGTGGAGGGCTGGTTTCAAGCTGAAAATCAGCTCAGATGCAGCTGAAATGGAGGAAAATCAGCTGGGTTCTGCACGCGGGACAACAGGTGACAGGACGGCAGCTCACCACTGTCTTTTTCCTCGCCGATCGGAGCTGATTCGCGGCTGTTCTGCTCGATTTTTCTGCTCTGGTTCGCGGCTGGACAACTTCGCGACGACAGCTCGACTTCGGCGATCGGTTCTGCGCGGTGGCTGGTCGGTCGGCGGTCGGCGCTGCTCGGTCAGTGACGTCACTCATTCTTCTTTCTTCTTCTCTTCTTCTTCTTTCTTTCTTCCTTTCTTCTTCTCTGTCGCGTTTTTGCGACTGAAAATCTGGTCAGGTTTTATATTTTTTCCAAGTCAACTTCATAGTTTTTGGCTTCTAATTTCCTCCTCAAAACTCTCAATAATTGCACTTACGCCCTATAAAATTTCATTCTCCTCCCTTATCTTTTAACTAAATCTTACTATGACCACAATTTTAAATTTTATTTTTAACTTAGTCCCTTATTTCCTTAAAATTTACTCGATTTCATTTACCATTTTAACTTCTCGTTTAATCTCCAATTGACTTTAAATCAATTCCTATGGGTTCTCTATGACCTTAAGTCTTTCCATAAATCATTTAGGATCTTAAATAAATACTTAGGGACTATTCTTCAGAAATCCGTACAATATAAAAATAGAGGGTTTATAAGTGGACTCATACTCCATTAACAATACACCAGGTAAGTTCCCAGGAAAGAGAGGTCGATCACAATGGACATAGTTAAATATCAAATCTTTTCTAGCCAGACCCTAGACATGCACTTTCACACCACCACACTTATTTCAGCAACGAAGAACAATTCTTTTCTGATGTGGAAGATCAGACAATACTGCAACCACAGAGCATACTAAGAATTTTCTAAAACATCTGACACCTTACCAACCAGGTAACCAGGCTCTGATACCACTTGTTGGGAAAATTCGCCTTCCAGAATCTCTTCTTAAAAAAAACCTGCCTCCTATAACAATATCAGAAATAATAGAGAAATAAAATAGAAAATAATAACAATCACCACAACACAAGAATTTATATGGAAAACTCCAAAACAGGAGAAAAAACCACGACCTTCAGAAATAAATTCACTATGTGAAAAATTGTTACAATCACATAGACTATTCTCTCACATCCCATGACCCCAATACACCTACACTCTCCAAAGCATACATCAACTCACACCTTCTTACACTCTAAAATAATAAGAACAAAAAAGGAATTTAAGTAGAGTAAAAAACAATGCTTAAAATATCTTTGACTGGGACGATTTGAAACCAAAACCTTGAGCTCCTTTTATAACTTTCATAATCCATTCTCTCTTGTTTTGTTTCAGATGTGGGATTGACTCCACTTTATTTTTGTCTTTTGTTTCTGATGTGGAATTGGCATTTTCGATGTGGGATTGACTCCACTTTTATTTTTGCCAATTTCCTAACAATTACAACTAATCTATTTGGATCAATTTCAACTTAATTCAACATACTTGTCATTTGAAATTCACATACACCCTTATTCTAATAAAATACCCAACTCATTCAAAATCATCAATTTCTTCAATTCTTTTTCCACCAATCAACTTAAATTTTTGCCAAAACATAATAAAACCATGTCTCACATTAAAATAACTCAAGCTCATGAACAAACATGACTTGGCCACACACTAGTATGCATGCTCATCCATTCATTCATTTCATTTCCTTTCCATTTCACATTAGTTTCATTATCTACACATCACATTTGATCAATCAACCCATCAAAACCATTCAAAAGTCACAATCTAACAAAACTACATAATCATGGCCGAACACATCCTTAAGCCTATCAACTTCATTTTCTTATATTCTTTTTTATTCCAATCACTTCTATCTCATATCAACACATCATACAACTCATTCAAGCATTAAAACCAACACAACACATACATATACATAACTTGACCATATAGTAATATACAACCTCATTCATTATAAATTTGATTTCTCTTCTAACAATAATCTCAAGCTAATATATAATCTCATATAAACCCATCCATGCATCAAAATAATTCAATCACACTATAGTTCTCATATTGACCACTTACTAGTATATAACCCAACTACTCATTCTCTTTATTTTCTTCAATTATAATAATATCAATTTCATCTAAAATTCTTTCGTAATTATTCAAAATCAACCAACTAACCAATTACACTCAATTAGAAAAATGACATTAAATTCTCACTTCATTCACATACTAATATATACACAACTCATGCATTCTCTTCATTCTAAATTCAATAATCACACCCAAATGCTTCATTGAATCACCAAATAATCACCTAAAGTCCTAAAATCAAAATCAATTAAATTTCATAACATTATACCATAAAACCCTAAACTTTATCTCACTAATTCTCTTGATCCATATGAATTTTAAGTTTCCTTCCACTTCCAAGTTCAATTTGAGTGTCATTAACCTCTAAAAACATAAAAAATAATCAATTAAATTAAACTTATTTCGATAAATCATCAAAACCCTAACTCTCACCTCACTAACAACCTTTATCAACTCTTGCTTTGAACTTCCTTTCACTCTTAAGCTTGATTTGAAGATAATCAACCTCTATTCATGTCAAAAATTCCATCAATACCTCAAGATATCATCAAACCATAAAAACCCATTTAATTATCATTAAAACAACTTCACTTACCTATTCTTTTCCTTGCTTTCTCCTTTAATCTTCTTCCTCTAGCTTCACTTAGCGTGTATCTTTCACGATTGGCCTCAAAATCACAAAAAAATTGCTTGATCTTCCTCTCTCTTCCTTTCTCTCTATGGTTTCTTCTTCCTTCTTTTTTTTTTTCCTTCTTTTCTTTCTTTTCTAGTTTGCATGACTTCTCCGGCCTCTTCATTTTATTCATTGTAATTTTACATATTTATCCCTCTAAATTACAATTTTTAAAATTTTAAAATTCCATTTTCTACCTTTTACTTTGCACTTACTTGGTTCCTATTGTGCCATGTGTCACTTTATCCACCACACACCCTTCATGCTTATCCTTTTCTTGCCACATCACCCTTTATTATTATCTCTTTGGTTTCGATTTTTTCAGAACGCTTGAATTCGGCTTTTCTAGGACTTTTTCGAAATTTGACCTAAATTCTTCGGGGCCTATATTTAGACTTCCTACATACTCCTAGTAACCTTGGTAACTCTAAAAATTCATTATATGCCCTTTTTCAGCTCTCCATAAATCACTAAATCGTCTCCGACGATTTTTGGATTGTTTCCCTTTTAATCCGAATTTCCTTCGGAAGTGTCATTTAAGTTTCTAAAATGCTTTTCGAGTATTTTAATACTCATTTTGATACTTCTCTAAATTTTAAAATTTTGCGGAAATCCTTTTGAATTTTCGATCGAATTCCAAATTATTCCCATTTACGTTTAAATAATTCACAAAAATATTCCATGGTCACCTAATCATCAAATTGACCATGTAACACTCTAATTAGGTGTCCTAACACTCAATCCCATTCTTCAAAATATTCAAATGGAGTTTCGATTGATAATATCCATATTTTCATCCATAAGGGTATTTTTGTAAATAACTTTCGGAGTCCTTGAAAACTATCCAAACAAACTCATTTTCACTCCGTTTCAATTTCCTTAGACTTTATTACGTATTTCGGAGTTTTTGACTTGTGGGGACCGTTTTCCAAAAAAATTTACTATTCACACAAATACTATTACTCTAAAATCACTATTCATCTGAAAAATTACTATTCATCCGAAAAGTCACTATTCATTCAAAAATGACTATTTCTCCAAAAATATTATTCATGAAATTTCGGGGCTTATAGGTATACTATGAAATGATTATAGATAAACTGTTGAATTGATGTGCCTAATATATGCAAGTCTGAATTTATTGGAATTATTATGAGTTTATGAGCGTAATAGAGAAAAAATGATTTAGAAGTGTTTTATATAGATTTTGGTCTTGGAATAGGTTACAAAAACGCAACAATCATGTTGAAAAGTTGTCATTTTGTCAGAAATTAAAAAGGGTCTACGGGTGGTTGGTGGCCTTAAGCCTACCCATGCCCTAGGACCGTCAAAACCCCAAATTGGGATGTTACAAAAAGAGAAGAAGAAAAAGAAGAAGAGATAGAAGAGAATGATAAGGATATTTCAGATGGGTGAATGGCATATTTGGGTGCTTGATCTATCTAGATTAGTGATTTTTATTTCATTGGGATTTAGAATCCATAAAATTAGTTAATTTTTCCATGAGTTCTAAATTGAGTCTTATGTGATTTTAGGATAGATATAAGATTATGAGGGATTAGATGGGAACCAGTTTTATGTCTGAATATGAGCAAAGGAGTTGAGTGAGTAGATCGTTTTATTTAAATTGATTGATTTAATTATAATTATTTATATTTTTGCTTTTATTATTTATTGGAAATGAATGATTGAATCTTTTAAATAATGTTTTAGATTGCAAATTATGTCTTACAATTGAATTATAGAATACTGATCTATGTTTTCGATAAAAGTATTTATTCAAAGTTATATGTATATTCAGAAAAAGAATTATGTATATTTGCATATGAAAATTGTTTGAGATTTGAAAAGAAAATAAAGATGTTTTTAGAACACCAAAGTTGTAAAATCTTCTTTAATGGCTACATATGTGTAAGTCTTAGAGAGTCGCTCAACACGTGTATGATAGATATCTTGGGAGTCATTGAGTTACCTAGCACGTGTATGGTAGATGTTATCCCTTACTCTGCATGTCTATTGAGCATCTCCATCATGTATGATAGATTTCTTTAAGTACTGTTTGGTGTAGATTTTCAAATTACAGATGTTTATAGTTTTATTATGAGATTGGGGACCCACATGTGTATAAGAGTCATAAGTTTGTGGACAAGTGTCTAATGGAGGCTTGAAGTGACGTGACCCGATCCGAATACCTCTAGCTCTAATATGATAGGTCATGCTGGGCACCCCAACGGATCCCTCTTATATCCGACTTGTCGGGTTAAGCGAAACCCGTGGAGTGAACTCTAAACTTTCTAATACTTTCTAAACATTATTGGGTTGATTTTTTTCGATTTTTAAACTCATTTTTGAACAACATTTTGGCAGCATAATGACTGCATTTTTGACATTTCAGAAAATCCTATTTACAAAAATCAACACTTTGATTATTATTTAGCACCAACCCAATTTCTGATTGCCCGTAGGCCTCAAACATGCATTTAATTTCCAAATCAAACTTGATAAAATCCAAACACAATTTGTAAACCACATTTAAATCAAAAACAATTTAAACACAATTACGAATAAATAAATTCAAATTACAAATTACTTATACAATTCAAAAAGGGTGTTTACATGTAAATATAATTAATGTAAAAATAAGCTGCTCGAAATGGTGTCGTGTCACGCTGCCTCACCCGCTGGAGGTGATATCGCTGCTCGACTATTTGCTGAGAATACCTAAGGAGGTTTTTTGTATAAAAACAGAAAAATAATGAGCTATAAGCTCAGTGAGTGCTAATTTATCTTTACTTTAAAAATTTGATTTCTAAACGTCCTCCTCGAAAACATTTAAAAATAAATCTTTATTTCTGTAAGTGTTTCAAACTTTAATTTCTCAAGCTCAATATAAATATAAGAATTTATATATAAGCACAAAAATGCATTTCATTCAAAAACTTGTAACTTAAAAACACATGTAGTTAAATAACTATCATAAAATTTCTTTTCTTTCAAATTTATTTTTCTTTCAAAACCATTTCTTAATGTCTTTCAAAAATACCATAGTATCCATAAATCTGGGGTCACGTGGCCTCTGAACGAGGAATGCTCCAAGGTAGAGGACCAACCATGACAGCTTTAAGGCATCTTGCGGCTATGTGCAAAATTTCCCAACGCTAACCATAACTCGCGAAACACCACCCCACATCAGCAATGACAACTCAACTGACAGACTAGGGTACTTTATCCCCCCAGGTTAGTGACTCATCCCTCCCCAGGACTGTGCCAATTGATGTGGGATAGACCGACCGGGTCTAATCTTTTCTAAAAATCTCTAAGGGTATACTAATTGTTTTGAAAATGCTATTATTTCTTTTCTTAATTCAAACTTGAAAACTTGGTTTCTGAAATTTCATTTTAACAACCATATATATATATGCATATAAAATCAAAATTCTCATTTCAAGTTATAGCTCATGCATATCAACGCATTTAAAATAATTTTAAGTAAATAAATAGTTTCATCACATCAAACTCAATCAATTCAAAATAAGTTTAAAATCTTAAGAAAAACACTCACAGAAATAGAAAACTATAAACGGTGTGTTCAGAGCCTCTACTCCTCTCGTCTCGATCCCCACGCATCCTCGTTACCTACACAACATATGTATATGTAAATTTATGTTTGCGTAAACTTCTGGAAACTCGAAATAATTAAAATTACATAATTACCCCCAAGTGACCCTTTATATGCGTAAACCTCCCTTTTTGGTTTCTTTATCGATTCTAGGGTTCCGAACTCCGTTTTCTTCGTCTGAAACCTATTTGTTATCACCTAGGGACATTCTGGTACTAACGGAATTGTTGAGTCATTAATTATCATTATTTTATGCTCATATTACTTATTATTTATGCTATGTTTTTGTGTTGAATTAGTACTTTTAATTTATTTTATGTTTTTATGCTTTGAATTAGGTTTTGAGAAGAAAAATGATGGAATCGAAGGATTTTTGAAGATTAATTGCAGCTCAAGGAATTAGAGAATGTTTTAGAAGGAAATTGCAGAATTTTGGGCAGAAACGTGACGTGACTTGCGGGAGCTCGTACGAAGTGCATAGTTCGAGTTGTGTGAGCCATAACCTATCAAATTAAAGCCCCGGATCTCTAGTTTCCATATTCTCTGACGGTTTGTCAATTTGAATTTTTTAGAGAAAGTTATGACTGATTTAGTACCTGAAGGTCAGGCTGTAACAAGACCTGACAGCTACGGAAAAACATAGGAAATTCGAATTTTCTCTTTTAGCATTTCCATAGTACTTTTAATTTGTTTTATGTTTTTATGCTTTGAATTAGGTTTTAAGAAGAAAAATGATGGAATCGAAGGATTTTTGAAGATTAATTGCAGCTCAAGGAATTAGAGAATGTTTTAGAAGGAAATTGCAGAATTTTGGGCAGAAACGTGATGTGAATTGCGGGAACTCGTATTAAGTGCATAGTTCGAGTTGTATGAGCCATAACCTATCAAATTAAAGCCCCAGATATCTAGTTTCCATAGCAGCTGATAATGTGTCAATTGGAATTTTCTAAAGAAAGTTATGACTGATTTAGTATCTAAAGGTCAGGCTGTCACGAGACCTGACTACGGGAAAACATAGGAAATTAGGAAATTCGAATTTCCTCTTTTAGCATTCCTAATCAATTTCCTAAACCTTGAAATGTCCTAATTAAATGAGTCAAGCAATTAGGAAGAGTTTTAGTCCTAAAATAAAAGGGATTCACTTTCCAAATCAAAACTTGATTCTAAATCAAAATTGGAAGTGGAATCATTTTCAATTGAGGAAATCTTGTCTTTCAAGGATTGGGTGCCTATAAATAGGTGCTTTAACCATTCAATTAAGGGGGATCGGAAAGATAGAGAGAGAAATAGAGAAGCAAGGCTGAAGGCTTCGGTTTCATCTTTTCTTCTCTTTATTTTTATTTAGTTAGTTTATTTAGTTAGGGCTAACTTGAAGCCCTAAACATGAACTCAATTTGTTTATCTTTTCAATAAAGATTTATATTTTGCATGATGAAATTAATGTCTCTAACTTAATTTTATTCTATTTATTTGTTTCTTTGACTGATCACCTTAGAAACATATTTTTAGGATTATGTTGTAAGAATATAAACCACACATCATACAGGCATATTCTTTGTTTGCAACAATCAATTGCTTACAAACCAATTGAGGGACATTAATTCACAGATACCTAGAATAGATATCATGTTTTAGGATTTGTGTGATATTCATTTTCTTCTAGTGCTTAATGAGTTCCAATTATTAAACCTAAGTAGACATCATGCTAGGTTATAATTAGAAATACATGTATCTACGTAGACATCATGCGATTTGTATACTAATTAAGGAAGAATCTATATGACATGAATTAATCATACCTTGTCATGAATATCTTCATCATGCATTATCGTGAATTTGCTTTATTAATCTTTTTAGCAAATTGAGGGATTGTTTAGTGGTGGATAGGATGTCCTAACTAAGTTTTTATTCATTGATTTTCTTTTATTTAATTTTATGCATTAATTTAATTTATTCTCAATTTAATTCCCAAAACCCTTTCATTTATTTTAATTGCTCTAGTTTAGGTCTTAAATAAATTTAAAATTAAAGTAAATTGAAACTCCTCGTGGGATCGACCCTTGCTTGTCGCTATATTCAGTCAAACAATTTGTGCACTTGCAAGGTTTTAATAAATTTGGTTTATAAAAAAATTAACCAACGGGAATCGCGTTCGGAGACCCGAAACGAAAATCATCCGATTTCGACCCCTTTAGGCCGAACACTATTCATAGCCCTACTCGGGGCTTTTCTTCATTTCATTTTCGCTCCAAACACCTCCCAACTCGTCTACTAGTCGGTCCATGTGTCGATACGGAAGGAAACGACCATCAGGTAGGCGTATTATGCTAAAACGCATTGTTTTCGCTATTAATTTCAGGCGTTTTCTTGGTTTTGATTTTTAAATTTGATCTTTTACTTTTAATAATCTCAACACGTCTAATTAAACTCGTTAAGGTCATCAAAACTCTCAATGGACGCAATATGGGTCAATTTACGGAATTACCCTTCAAACTAGTAAATGGAGCGTTTTGTTTTCTTTTTAAGATTTTGGTGTTTTTCTTGGTTTCCTAGGCCTCCAATAAGCTCAAAATAAAGTCCATTTCGTTCGACTTTTCATTGGACCATTTTGCTCCTATAATAAACTTAAATTTCCAAATTAACCTTAAACTAATTTTTTTTTTTTAACTTTAACAACAAAATTCCACTCACCAATTTCTATTAACACAAGTGTCCATTCCAAGATTTAATTTGTTTCCAACACTAATCAACTTAGGTAGCCCTTCATCACACCCTAACTCATCAATTTCTAACCCACATTCACATGATTTTTATCCATTTTTAATTACCCAACAAATCAGCAACACAAATCATTTCAAAACCACCAACATCAACACTAACTTATGGCAACCCTTACGCCATTCAAATCTTTTTTTTTTTCAACATCATTTCACTTGGTTTTTAACTCATTTTTAATCACAAACAACCATTTAACAAATCATATCGAAACCCGTATCAAACCCAACTAAAATCACCAACAAAAATCATCAATATTCCATTTCGAAACTTGAACAACTTGCCCATTTTCTTCCTCATGGCTTCATCTTCTTCCTCTTCGTTTTGCATTCATTTCTGGACTGGTTTGGGTCGTGGCTGGACTGGTTTGGAGCGAAAATGGCTTGATTTCAGCTTGGGCTTCCTCTTTTTTTTCTTTCTCACATGATCTCTCTCTCTCTCTGTCGATCTCTCATTCGTATCTCTGTTTGTCTACTACACTTGGTTTTTGTTTTGGCTTCTATTTTGAGGCTGTTTGGTGGTTGGTTTGGTGCATGAAGGCGTGGATTTGGCTGGGTTTTCTTTTTCCTCTCCTTCCTCACGCGATCTCACTCCCTCACTCAATCTCCCTCTCGATCTCTCCTTCAATCTTCTTCGTTCTGTCTTCTTTGTTTTGGTTCTGCTTCGGTCGTATTTCTGCATGGGTTTGAGGTGAGAAGAGTTGGTCTTCTCCTTTTTCTTCTCCTTCATCTTCTTCTTATTCTTCTTCTTCTTCTTCTTTTTCTTCTTCGTTTCTTCTTTCTTTCGTTTGATCAATTGTCTCGGTTCTGCTTTGTTTGTGATTAATTTGCATAACTTGGATTCAAATCTCATGTTTTTCTCTAGAAATAATTCTAAAAATGCCGGTTATGTCATCAAAAAATTTCATTTTCATCCCTCAGCTTTTAGCTTAATTCCGGTTTAACCATAAATATTAAAACTTATTTTCGATTTAGTCCCTAATCACACTTAATAATTACTTAATATCATTTACCATTTTACCCATCCATTTTATCTCCAATTAGGTTTAAATCAATCTCTGAGGGTTCTCTACAACCTTAGGTGCTTCCATTGACTATTTAGGGTCTCAAATCGTTACTTAGGGAATATTACTGAGAAATCTGTAAATTTAAAAATAGAAGGTTCACATGAAGCATGGTGGCCAAACCAGAAAAGCCTATGCAGTTATTCGAAAGAGATTAAAGAAAAGTTTTGCAGATTATGTGTAAGACCCCAATCCAAGTGAATCCAATAGATTAATTGAAACTCATGTTATTTTTATTAATTTAGTCTAGCCCAAGGTATAGAAATAAAAGGATATATGGACTGACAAGCCCTATTCCTTTGGCGGCCTACCGACAACCTCACGGTAGCCCTCCAGCGAATATTTAATCTGGTTGGAAAGTTCCCGTGAAGCTAAGCAGTCTACTTTTCTAATTTTTTTTTTAAATGCTTACTAAACTTTAATATGAACTACGGAAACGTGGGAAAATTTTTTCTTTTTAAATCTAACACTTCTACAAAATAGCTTTATGAAAATTCAGATATCATAATGGCTATTTTCTAAACATACCACCCTGTAAAAGTTTCAAAAATAATTTTATACACTTCTATAGCACATCCATCTCAATTTTTGGGCCTCAAACCCTAAATTGATTTTTCACAATCCAACCACAATCATACTTTTAAATAAAACCCAAAACCATTTCACTGAAATGAAAATTTCGATATAAATTCCAAAACATTATTTACAAATTATATAAATCAAAATTCTTTATAAGTATATACATTCATAAAATATGAAAATTATACATGAATATGATGTCTCAAAACGCATCATATTGAAGTTGGCCCACCTAGTCCCGTGTAGAAGGTCTGGCACTACGAGCACAGGATCCTGCACCTAGGGAGGTTTTTAACAAAAATTTATAAAATGTAAGCTATGAAAGCTCAATGAATGCGAGGTTTTCGAACTTAAATTATTTTCTAAAAGGGTAACCTCCCTAAAATATTTATAAAATTTTTTATTTCTTACAATTTTCAGAAATATAAATTCAGATTCGATAATAATAGAATTCAGATTCAAAATAATAATATTCAGAATTAGCATATACACATTTATATTAAAAATGGTAGTCAATTTTAGAAAATTTCATAAAATTTCATATATAACAGCATTTCAAAACAATTTCAGATATAAAAAAAATTCATATAATTTCAAAACCACCAATGGATTTCTAGAAGCATACAGATGATGGTCACATGTACTGGCAGGGACAAACTACTATCCCCAGCATTAGTGACAGCCATCAGTGCTTCACACTCAGCGTCCTTCACACTTTCTGACATATATAGAAGACATCCCATTAACGCACTGCAAATTAAATCCATAGTGTAAACGCGAAATGAAATAATATCCTTTGCGTATATTTGGCGATGTGACTCGACTGACAGATTCAATTCCCCTTAGAGTTAGTGACAACTCATCCCATGACTTGTCATACACGCAGGGGTATTCCGATTGGGTCTAAACAGATATATATTTTAAGATACCATCAATTCCATAATAGATAGTGTAATCCATTGGGTTTGAAAATTTTAATAATTTCTTTATGCCACTCATAGATAAATTCTTTTATTTCAATTTCTCATAATAACTATATTTCATTTCGAATGGCATATAATTCGCATTTTTATGCATAAACCATAACACATTTAAACTCAAATGAGAGATCTAAATCAATTATTTATTTTCATAACCCATATGAAATAAATAGAATTATTTCGTACTCAAACAACTTTAAACATAAAATTTTTAAAGTACGATTTGCACTCACTATTTTTGATCACTTGGTGGCTAATCAGTCTTCCCCTCTTTCTTGACTTTTGGATTTTAATTTGGTCACCTATAATTCACCATTTCAGGTCCTAAAATCCATCAATAACATGTCTATTCCATAATTAAAATAAATTCACATTTCCTTAACTAAATTTCAATTACATCAAAACTAATTCCATTACCAATTCATCCAACAGTTTCTAATGTCCATTTCTTTCCATTCCATTGGTGTTTATTCAATGCCAAACATATTCAAACACTTTAATATCCTATAGAATTACATGAATTAATTAAAATTCAAGGTGCCCTTTAACCTAACAAAAATTAAATTTCATACCAATACATCCATTTAATTAAAACTCATTCCATCAATTATTCCCAAACCAATTAATTCATCAACCAAAACCCTTAAACCCATTAAAATCCAACACCTATACTAGGCACCCATTCTGGCCATCCACTACATCCACACACACACAATCATCTTCATATCAACCCAATACACAAATACACCCTATTCTAATAGAATTTTATTTTCCATACAATTAATCACGTTCACATTAACCTAAACCAATTTTGTTTATTTTCATTCCATTAATCTTCATTCACCCTAAATCACACAAAAACATCACTTAACATCATCAACTCTATGGATTCAATTAAAAACATATTCACCCTCATACTAATAAAAAATTAAACTCACACCAAATCATCATTTTCTTTAATTCTTTTGATTCTAATCACTTCCATTTCATATCAAACACATCATACAACTCATTCAAGGATAAAAACCAACACAACACATACATATACATAACTTGACCATATACTAATATACAACCTTTGTAAGCACTCAACTTTATTTACAGATGAATAGTATCTCCAGGTGAATAGTATCTAATGAATAGTGAAATTTTGAGACGAACACGGGGAAAATTGAAAACATCTAGAATGATTAGTATGACCTAATAAAACTAAAACGGAGTAAACATGAGTCCGTTTGGATAGTTTTTGAAGGTTCCGAAAGTTACCCGACAAAAATGCCCTTATGGATAGAATTATGAATACGGTTGACCTAAATTCCGTTTAAATATTTTTCGAAGCTATGGATTAAATCCTAAGAGATCTAATTAGAGTACTATAAAGTCAATTTGATGAATGGGTGATCACATAATTAAATTGAAATTTATTTCGGAATGAATTGGAAATAGTATTTAGTAAATAGTAAGTATGACAAAGGACTAAAACGAAACAAGTTTTTCTACTTTTGGTCAAAGTGGGATTAAAAGAAAGTGAAGTAAGGATCAAATGAAGATAAGTTTACATGGAATGGGTCAAGATGGAATAAATAAGACTTAAGTGCCAAAAATTAATTAGATAAAGGATATAATGGTAATTATGGGAATTGTTATAAATATATAAACAAAAGTTAGTGGAAAATTGAGACCATTCTTTCCACCAACACAAGCAAACCAGAGAGCACAAATCAAAGAGAGAAAAGAGAGAGGCGAGAGAGGTATGTATGTGTGTGTTCGGCCAAAACTAAAAAGGGGTGATCAAAGTTGATTCAAGTGATTTTTGAGTTTCCAATCATCCAATAAAGCTTCCCTAAGTTAACAAATCAAACTTGAAGCAAGAATCAAAGCCAAATAAGGTTAGTTTATTCATTTTGAACTTGTTGTTGTATTGGTTTGTGTTGGTTATTTGATGATGTTTGAGTTGGTTTTGGTGGGAAGTTTTTATCTATGTTGAGAGTTGATTTATTAGAGACTTGAAAGCATGTGAAAGATGACATGGAAATCTACTAAAATTGATGGGTTACTGTTGGCATGAGATAGATTTTAAGTAGATTTTGGATTGGAAATCAATGGAATGACATGTAGACTAAGTGTATGACAAAATGCCTAAAAGAACCAACATGTGAAACTTGAAAGAAATGTACCTAGGGTATGTTAGTGCTTGTAAGACTATATGGAGAGATATGAGAAACCAATGGAATAGAAGTGTTTTAAGCATGATTTGAGGTTGGTTAAGTGACAAAGAAACTTGTAGAAATGTTAGAATTGCATTGGAAGCTATTCCATTGTAATGAATTGTAAAGCACCTAGGAAAGGCATATTGAATTATCATTGAAAAACACTTCTTTTATAGGTTTGATTGAATTGTATGAGTAGGTTGGAGTGCGTATAACACTAGGAAAGAAATAATTAAGTTTTGGGATGCAACATATGAAAAAGCCCCCTAAAAACGGGTGAAAAATGGAGGTTTTTCTTAGATTTCGATATCCAAACAATATCGGAATTCGACAAAATTTTACGGGTGACCACATTGGGAGATAAGCCCCCTAAGAAGGATTCATGCAAAGAAATTGGGAATTTGGAGCATGAATCAAAGAGAAATTGAAAGGAGAAGCTACTAGTGTAGAGAGAATTTTATAGAGTTAGTATAGTTAGGTAAATCTTAGTGCATCTTTGCATTTTCTATTAAGCACATTCTAAGTGTGCTTATCATGTGTAGGTGAAGGAGCGGAGCCAAAGAGGACCGTTGAGCCACTAGGGAAGTTGGTAAGAAAAGGTGAGTGCTAAAATTATTTTTTAAAGGTTATGGTTGTTTCAATATTTCAACGTTTTATAAGTTTGTTGGCCATTTTAGAAATGGATATGAGTATTGTTGTTGATATCCTAAATCATATGAAAAGGTGTTGCTTTTATGATTTTACAAATATGAATTCTACTTTTAAATAAAGTTTAAGGTTTAAGCTTTATAGGCAATTGAAATAAGTTTTGTTGTTGTTCAAAGGGAATGAGATTTGAAAGTTTTAAGGAAGATTTCTATTGTGAATGTTTAAGTGCTTTCATATATAATTTTATGATTGTTTTAAGTGTTTAAATATTTCATAATGTATGTTTACCATTTTTAAATGTGAAATGAGTATTTTAATTTCTATTATATTTTGTACGGAAGAGTTAAGTATTTATGAATTCCTAAGTATGATTTTTATTTGGAAATGAAATTAAAGTTTTGGCTTTGGAGTTTTGTTAGCCAATGAGGCTATAATATATAAGTATGTATTCAAAAGTGAGGTTTGTAAATTCAAAAGGCGAAAACAAACGATATATTTAAATGTTTTTGCATGATTAAGACAAGTCATTTTGGGCTTTTTTCCCTTAGTAAGGACAATTTGTGCTTTTGCACTTAAAGATATAGATTTTGGTGCCTAATGCACCTAGAATTCAAATTTTTGTGCTTATCGCACTCAAATGAGAAATTTTTTGCTTTTGTGCTAAGTAAGTAAAGAAAAATAAGTTTTCAAAGGCCATAAGTATACCCACTCTTATAAGTAAGTTTAAGACCCAGCCGATATATCTCATAATAGTATGACAAGTCTAGGGGGGATGCGTCACTAACTCAGGGGGGATTTAAGTTTGTCATGTCGCCTCTACTTTTGTGGGATATTATCTCGTGTTATGGTTAGTGATATAACATTCCGTACATAACTATGGGATGTCTTTGTAAGTAAGTAAGTGTCATGATTGGTATCTGTTAAAAGCGCCACGTGACTCAACGTCGGTTAGCATATCATAGCTATCACGTGGTTATAAGTATTATGAGATACGAATGGGGCTTTTTGAAAGCAAAGTAAGTGTTTGAAATATTAAAAACAAATAAAAGCATTTCTAGGTTTTAATGAAAGTGATCTCTAAGTGCTTAGCATTCTGTATTTTTTTCTATTTATAAGTTTTATGTGAAGTTATGCAATTTATAAGTTTTATAAATTCTCTATGTGTATTATGCATTGAAATAAATATATTTTGTATAAAGTTTTATGAATCCATGAATTTTATGAGTTTCGACATATGGTTTTATGTATATATTAATTTAAAATGTGATTTAATTCATAAGTTAGATATGAATTTTAAGTGCTTATGAATTTATAGTTTTTATATACATGTGTTGTAATTTGAACAGAAATTTATGCTTTTTAAGTTGTAGGTTATGTGGAATTTTATATATATGTGAGTTTAAAGGTTTTATTGTATGCTTCGAAATTGAATATTTAAATTTTGAGAAAGTTAAGAAATAAGAAGTTGTTTATATGTTTTATAAATTTATAAGTCTGTATGAAACTTTATGCCTATGTAAGTTTAAATTACTTTTCAACGTATACACCTTACATATATTTTAAGCCCTTATGAATTTCATGTTTTATAAGTTTAATTAAGGTTTATGTAATTATGTACTTTATTTAAGAAAATAGGAAGTCAATTTATAAGCTTATTAATCTATAAGTTTTCTATGAAGTTTTAAGGAGCTATGAGTTTTATGGATTTCCTATTTCACACTATGCCCTGAAATGAAATTTAAGATTGAAAAATTTTAAGAAGTAAAAAAATTATTTCCAAATGTTTTAAGAAGGTATTTTAAGAAATAAAGTACTTTAATTGAAAAGAAATTAAGCACTTATTGAGCTCCTAAAGCTCACAGTTTTCTGTTTTTATATTAAAAACCTCTTCAGGTATTGAAGTGGGTGACTGATAGCCGAAGGCTCCTCTAGAAGAGTAAATGGGTGACAACACGACCATGCTTCTGTAATAATATATTGTTGCACATATTGTATTTGAAAATAATCGTATGTAAATATATGTTTAAATTGTAAATGAGTGGTAAATTAATTATGTATGAAGTTGATAAGTTTTGGTCACATTTAAAGCAATTACATAAGTTACAACGTGTTTGAATTTTGATTTCATATTTTGGATTTTTAAGGAAATGAATTTGTGATTTGAAATATATGTTTGAGGTTAAAGAAGTTGGGTTGGAAAAATAGGGGTATATGGAAGTGTATTTTTCTCATGCAGGTATTTTGGGAATGTTAAAAACACAGCCGTTATGCTGTCGAATTTTTCATTTGAAAAAAAAAAAAAATCCAACCCATTCTAAGTTTCCTAAGTAAGAAGAGATTTTAAGGGTTCGCTCCACGGATTCCTTTTAGCGAAATTCGTAAGGTTAGGAGGATTCCGTTGGGGTGCCAGGCAGGGCCTTCCGGTTATAAATACGGTAAGATTCGGATTGAGTGCTGTCAACCTTATTCATCATCCATTTGATTTCTCTTCTAACAAATCATCTCAAGCTAATATAAAATCTCACATAAACTCATCCATGTATCAAAATAATTCAATTATACCATAGTTCTCATATTGACCACTTACTAGTGTATAACCCAACTACTCATTCTCTTCATTTTCTTCAATTATAATCATATCAATTTCATCTAAAATTCATCCATAATCATTCAAACTCAACCAACTAACCATTTACACTCAATTAGAAAAATGACACTAAATTCTCACTTTGTTCACATACTAATATATACACAACTTATGCATTCTCTTCATTCTAAATTCAATAATCACACCCAAATGCTTCATTTAATCACCAAATGAATCACCTAAAGTCTTAAAATCAAAATCAATTAAATTTCATACAATATACTATAAAACTCTAACCCTAACTCACTAATTTTGTCACCCATACATGTTACACCAAAAACTTTCATATTTAAGCTCAAATTGATGAAAATCTACTCTAATCCATGCCAATAATCTCATTTGTTACTCATTACAACATTATCTTGACAAAAACCCACAATTTCATCATCAAACTAACTATAAAATCCATTAAAAACCATTTACCTAAACCCTCACTTGATCTTGGATGTGTGATGGTGATTTTGAACGCGAATGGAGAGCGAAATCGCTTGGAAACTTGGACTTTTCCTTTTTCTTCTTCTTTCTTCTTCTTTCTTTCTTTTCTCTTTCCTTTTCTATTTTTCCATTTCTTTCTGCTACCACACGACAAGCTTCTAGTTTGGGTCTGATTTGTGGCTCCAAATATATATAAGTTCTGCAAAATTACCATTTTATCCCTTAAAAATGCCATAATATCCATTTGGCCCCTAAAGTTTGTTAAAACTACAAAATGCCCTCCATTCAATACTTGACAAGTGTCCTCATCCTTATCCACTAGTGCCACTTGTCACTCTCCTATGGTGCCTTACCCCAAATGTCTATCCTTTGTTATCTTTATCCATTCAAACTTCCTGGAATGTCCGGATTCAGTTTTTCTTAAACTTTTTCGAAATTTTACCAAAATTCTTCGGGGGCTATATTCAGACTTTCTACATACTCTTAGAAGCCGTGGTGACTCTTAAAAATCATTCTATGCCCTTTTTCAGCTCTCCGTAAATCACTAAATCGTTTCCGACGATTTTTGGATTGATTTTCTTTCAATCCAAATTTCCTTCGGAAGTGTCATTTAAGTTTCTAAAATACTTCTCAAGTATTTTAATACTCCTTTTGATACTTTCCTAAATCCTCAGAAATTTTTCGAAAATCCTTTCGAATTTCCTATTGGATTTCGAATTATTCTCATTTACCTCTAAATAATTTACAAAAATATTCCATGGTCACCTAATCATCAGATTGACAATGTAGCAGTCTAATTGGGTGCCCTAACACTCAATCCCATGCTTCAAAAAATTCAAACGGAGTTTCGATCGATGATATTCATATTTCCGTCTGTAAAGGTATTTTCATAAATAACTTTTGGAGCCCTTGAAAATCATTCAAATGGACTCATTTTCACTCTGTTCTAGCTTGATCAAACCCTAATACTCATTCTGGAGCTTTTGATTTATATGGTGCGCTTTCTAGAAAAATTACTATTCATGCAGATACTATTCACCCAAAAATATTATTTATTCTAAAATACTATTCATCCGGATATACTAATCATCTGAAAATACTATTCATCTAAAAATATTATTTATCTGAAAATATTATTCCTTCGAAAATATTATTTATGAAATTTTGGGGCTTACATGGACAAATATTCTCTTGGTGGATATTTTAAAAGAAATTAAGAAAGTCGGGTGTAAAAGGAAATGATCATAGAAAAGGGTGGGGGCTAAAATGTAAAAATGCAAGTAAAAGGGTTGAGAAATTTTGATGGTCGTGCATGGATAGATAATGGCCAATATTTTTATTTGGAAAATGGATAAGTTTTATGCCAAATTGAAAGCAAAAGAGACAAAAACAAATCCATTGGAATGAGAAAAAAGGTAAAAATAGAAAAATATGAGAAATTGAAAGAGTGAGACTGGTCCATAAACACAAAACCAAACACACAAATTAAGATGGTAAGAGAAAAGAGCAAGTGAAGTTAGCAAAAATAATTGAAAAACAAGAAAAGTCACAGTAATAAAAAAATGGGGACAAATATCAAGTGTAGAGATTGACATATAAAAGAGAGACTGAAAGAGTGTATGTGTCGGCTTATGTCAGCCATGCATTGTTTGTATATATATTGATGTTCAATTAAAAAAGAAGATAAAAAAGCACACACACACACACACCACACTCACACCTAACTAGGCAGCATAAGAAAAATGAAAAGGAAGAACAGCCCGTGAGAGAAAAGAAGAAAAAGAAGATGTACTTACTAACATTCATTGTGTAAGGTGTTTTTTCCCTTATTGTGGGACTAAATATTTCCTATTATTATAGGATTATATTTTTGGGTTATAGCTATAATGATTAATTTTGATACATGTCAATAGATGTAGAACCCAGAAACTCATATTTCTATGATAAATAAAATTTTTCGAATGAATAGTATTTTCAGATGAATACTATTTTCGTTTTGTTTCGAGTCTCGCCTTGTGTACTTACTAACATTCATTGTGTAGGGTGTTTTTCCCTTATTGTGGGACTAAATATTTTCCATTATTATAGGATTATATTTTTGGGTTGTAGCTATAATGATTAATTTTGATACATATCAATAGATGTAGAACCTAGAAACTCCTGTTTTTATAATAAATAACATTTTTAGGATGAATTGTATTTTCAAATGAATAGTATTTCTAGATGAATAGTATTTCTAAATGAATTACATTTTTAGATGAATAGTATTTTCGGATGAATACTGTTTTTGGATGAGTAGTGTTTTCGTGAATAGTGATTTTTTTTCAAAAAGCGGACCCTACGACTCAAAAGTTTTGGAATAAGTAATAGAGTATATGAAAACTAAAACATATAAAAAATGAGTCCGTTTGAGTATATTCTAAGAGCTCCAGAGACAATCGGATGAAAATACCCTTAATGGAAGATTAGTGATTATTGTTGATTTTAAATCCATTTGAATTTTTTTTAAAACATAGAATTGAGAG
Source organism: Nephelium lappaceum (assembly GCA_021234005.1). Taxonomy (NCBI): domain Eukaryota; kingdom Viridiplantae; phylum Streptophyta; class Magnoliopsida; order Sapindales; family Sapindaceae; genus Nephelium; species Nephelium lappaceum. Next base: position 573,258 of record CM037996.1, read on the forward strand.
CTAAGATACCCAATTAGAGTATTTAGTGGTCAATTTAATGGTTGGATGACCATGAAATATTTTTGGAATTTATTTAGAGGTGAAGGGAATTTAATATATAAGCATGTGAATCAAATAAGAGTTGTATGAAGAAATTCTCAATCAAGAAGCACAATCCATGTGAATTTAAATGGACCAATGAGAGAATGACACATCAAAGTCAAAGTGGTGACTAATTTGTGGCCATGAAATTTTTAAATTTCATAAATTTGAATTAGTGGATGAATTAATTAACATATGGACCAATAGAATGCAACCATGTGTAAACATAAGGGCATGATTGACATTGTAGGAAATGATTAAAGATAAAATGGTCATTTGGAGAGTTATATATAAAATGAACCATGAAATGAATGAAGAGAAGAGGGGCATTTGGTGAAACAAGCAAAAACCGAAAGAAAAGGAGAGGAGACCGTGAGGGAGAAAGAAGAAGGAAGAAAGAAGAAAAAGAAGAAGAAGAGACCAAGCTCAAGGGTGCTTCCATCAATCTTTTCATCTTGCTTTCATTAAAAAAAATCATTCAAGAAGAAGTGAATCTAATTAGGTAAGAAAAATTGAATTATCTTCATGGTTAGTTTAATGGTAGTTTTCATGGGTGTTGACAGGATGGGTTATTGATGGAATTTTTGACATTAATAAAGGTTGATTATCTTCAAATTAAGCTTGGACGTGGAAGGGAGCTCAAAGTAAGAGTTGGTCAAGAAAACTAGTGAGGTGAGAGTTAAGGTTTCATGTAACTTTTCTAATAAAATTGAATTGATTTGATTTTAAGATGTTAGATGATTATTGAAGTGATTTGGAAGTAATTGATGCTTATGGAAATGAAAGAAATGAAATTAAATGTGTGGTGTGTGTATGTATGGCCAAGGTGTAATTTGTAATATAGTTAGATTGATTTTTGGTTTTTGAAGAATTTACATGAGGCTTGGCATGATTTTAAGTTGATTTGTGGAAAGAAAATGAAATGAATTATTGATGGATGCATACTAGTATATTCGGTTAGATTGGGGTTTAAGTGTGTTTGAAGTAATTTTGATGCTTTGATATAATTGTATGATGTTTTGGTATGGATTTAAGTTAATAGGTGTTAAGAAAATGAAAGAAACTTGGAGTTTGAATAACTTTGGGTATTTATTCAGCTATAGCATGGGTTTGGTGTGCAAAATTTGATTTGATCCTTTTGATGTATTTTATGGTGATATAAATGTATTTAAGTGAGTTTGAATGAAAGAAATGGAAAGGAAAGGATGTGAATATGTAATCTTGAACTTGGGTTGAATATGTGGAAATGGTGTAATTCTAGTATGGGATGCTATTGAGTTGAATTCAAGTGTAATTAACCTTGCCACCAAATGAATTAGTTTATGATAGATTTTATGGTGATATGTGAGCCAACTAAAGAATCAAGAAAGTGAAGTTAAAGGGCAAGCCACTAATTTATGAGCCAAGTGAGTGTGAAATCCTTTTATAAATGTCAAATGCATATTGGAAATACTTTATGTGTTTTTATTAATTTTAAAGTATTTTGGATATTGATGTGAGTGTAAAATGATTTTTCCAGAGTTAATTGCATAATTGGCATGTTTTAATTGTTTTCATGATGGTTAAATGATTTTAGAATGTGAAATGAGTTTATATTGAAAATATTAGTATATGTACTATTTATGTAAATGTGTGAAATGAAATGTTTATGCATGAAAATGATAAAATGTGGAGCTTATGCTTTAATGCCATTCTATGAATATGCTTTTATACAATTATGATTGTTGAATAAAATGAAATTGATTTATGGTTGGCATGAAAAAGATAGTTTTCAAATGCTAATGGATTATCCCATCAATTATGTGTGGAATTGATGGATATGAAATAATATAAATGGAAGATTAGAGCCGGCCGGAAGTACTGGAAGGGCATGTCACTAACATCGGAGGGATTGAGTTTGTCAGTCGAGTCGTTTCGCCCTCTATACGTGTGGGGTATTATCTCACTTCATGTATGCAGTATGAAATAATTCCGTTGCGTGGTTGTGAGATGTTTCGTGTATATGGATACTGTCACATGGGGCTATTGCCAATTGGGGATGATGGTTCATCTCGCCCAACGCACGTGACCATGTTATGTTGGGGATGGTGGTTCATCCCATCCAGCATTGGGGATGCTGGTTTGCCTTGTCTAAAACACGTGGTCATGTTATGATGCTTTTTGGGTTCCATTGGTAGAGTTTCAGTTATACATGGAAATGTTTTTTTTTTTTAAATGTTACATGATTTATGGAAGTTATGAATTATTTTGGGCATTTTATAATTTTATGCAAGAATCGAAAACCTTCATGATTTTTATGCATGAATTTGAATTTGAATTTTAAAGTTTGCTTATGAAATAGTTAAAGGCTATGTTATGATTTCGAAATGTTTAAGAAAAGAAAAGAATTGCTTTCAAATGTTTTCGAGAGGTGTATTTTCAAAAGGAAACATTTAGTTGGAAAAACTTTAACATTCACTGAGCTCCTGTAGCGCACTATTTCGTGAATTTTTGTTTTAAAAACCTTCCTAGATGCAAGAACCAACGATTAGGTATGCTCTCCTCTCCTTCAGAATAGATGGGTTGGACAAGTTTAAGATTCTGTGAAGTCATATGCATTATATTTTTGCATAAATGTGGAATGGGTTTATGTATATGATTTTTGGTGGTTGTATATATATATATATATATATATATTTTAGTTGTAAATTTGATAAACTTTACCACTATTGTGGTAACGTATTGTATAATGTAAATGAAATGATTTTGAATACCTTTTGTACGGAAATATTTGGATGTTGTATAAAAAATTTTGATTTGTGAATGAATGTTTACTTCTAAAGTTTTATTCTAAAGTTTTGAAATGATTTTATTTGAATTAGATAAATTTGTGGCTAGTGATTGAAATTGAAATGAACTAGCAGTCCTTTGGAAGTTGAGATGATGTTTGAAAATTTAGAAGTGTTTTTATTATTTGTAGGTGATTTGCAAGAATTTTAAAAACCTTGAAAAACAGCTGAAATGCTGCCAAAATTTTTAGAAAAGTTTAACTATGAAAAAGAAAATTTTATGGTTTTAATTTGTAAGTTTATGAAATGTTTTTAAGTTTCCAGCCTTTGCTCCTTGGAATATCTTTTGGGTCTTACGAGTTAGAGTTCAGAAGGGTTACTGAGGTGCCAGGCGGACACTTGGGCCCCAAGAAGGGAAAGGTTGGCGCGAGTCCTGTCAATAGACCCTTAACCATTGGTGTTAGATAAAGTGATCTTTTTATAATAAGGCTTTATTTCTTCTTGTCAAAAGTACTTTGCTAGACTAATTAATTTAATTTTGAATTTTATTTATGTCAAAAATAAGAAAAGTATGTTAAGTTTCATTTTTAGATATTAGTATGAAATGGATTTTCATTTTTTCGCTTTTCATAAGTGAAACACAATACACTTCTTTATGTCCATCTCCTTTTAAAAGATTGAAGGAAAAAAATATATTTAATTATATAATTTTAGAACCAAAGTTAGAACCAAAATAATGAGATTTACTTTTACTATATTCTCTAAAGCTTTTATTTAGATTATATCTTAACTTCAAGTTATACAAACTAAAGAAACAATTATAATTTGATACAAAAGGATATCAAGTCTATAGCACATAGACTTTTTTTATTAAAATAGTTGATACTATTACAAATTGATGCTAAAATAGACAAATCATAAGAACGGTAGCAATAGGCAGCTTCATATTTCAACGATGGAGTCGTTGATATAAATTGTCTATAACAAAATAGTAGCCGGAGGTCATCCATGTCTCAACAAGGTAGAACCATTTATGCCGCCAGCAAGGATTTATATATAAAACTACAACAATTCCTAAGAGCACAATTACATATGATCCTATAAAGCTCATATAAAACACGTTGATGTCAATGAAATCAGAATCTTCCCTATTGTTAATTGGGGCTCTTGGCATTTGTGATGGTGGCCCATTTGTGTCACAACTTTTGTTCAATGGAGGTCCACAAAGAAGAGGATTTCCTTCATAGCTATTTTCTTCAAAGGTACTGAATTGTGAAATTCTCTCTGGGGTTTTGCCGGATAAGTTATTATGTGCCACCGTAAAAAAACTCAAGGTTGTCAAGACAACTAATTGAGGAGGGATTTGTCCATTCAAATTGTTGTAGGAAAGATCCAAACTCTCAATTTGTGTGAGAATTGAAAATGCTTGTGGGATCAATCCAGTCAAGTTATTGTGAGACAAATTAAGTGCATGGATTCGGGTAAGATTTCCAACTTGTTGAGGAATTGAACCTGTTAGTTTATTGTAAGAGAGATCAATTCCACACATGTAAGTGAGAACTTTTCCACTGTAAGAGTAAGATATGGCCTTTGTTGTGAACTCTACAGTTGCTTCTTGCCTCTTTTGAATCTCAGAATTTGTTCTCCCAATTCTAGTTTCCAAAAAGAAATCAAATAGAACACCACTGGTATTACTTCCACTATCATGCAATGACGTGAGATCCAGACAATGAGGAATGCGTCCCGAAAGACTATTATGAGAGAGATCTACTAATTGTAATTGCTTCAACTGGCACAATTGTGTGGGCAATTCACCTACTAAATTGTTATGATTCAACATAAGGTAGGTTAAGTTAGAAATCCTACCAATCCAAGTTGGAATGATGCCACGAATTTGGTTATGACCAAGGTCTATCATCAGTAAATTATTTTTAAGAGAGCTTATATTGAAAGCATCTTTTAGTTGTCCTTGTAACCTATTTTTAGACAAGTGAACCAGTCTAATAGATGGAGAGCCAAAGCAAGATGGTATGCTCCCATAGATATTATTTGCCTCAAGGTTCAAACTATCAAGTCTTGTAAGTTGACAAAACTCTGATGGAATTGGACCTTCAAAATGATTATTAGGCATTATTATAGCTCTCAATTCACTCATATTCCCCAACCAATCTGGAATCCTACCAAAGAGATTGTTATTTCCGAGATATAATCCTAACAAATGGTAGGCATTAGACAGGCCATCTGGGATGTTTCCAGTAAAGTTATTGTTATCCAATTCTAGCATAGCTAAATTTGTCAAGTTGAAATTGGAAGAGAATATCTGACCTTGAAGGCTATTGTTACTTAACGCAAGGACTTGTAAAGAGGTACAACCCTCGACCAAGTGGTCAGGTATTTTGCCAAACAAATGATTGTAGGATAAGTCCAAAACCATCAATAACTTCATATCTCCAATTGAAGAGGGAATACTACCGTCAAAATGATTTCTGGAAAGGTTTAAAACTTTCAGCCTTGGTAAGTGCTCTCCTATTTCTTTTGGAATATGCCCATATAATAAATTGTTAGAGATATCTAACCAATTAAGATTCAAGAGAAAATGACTTGGTAATTGGAAATGTCCTTCAAGCGAACAATTGGCAAGATAAAGCTGCTCTAATTTTGGGTTATTCTCTAACAACCAATTTGGAAACTCCCCTGTGATGTTATTATGAGAGAGATCAAGGATTTGCAAGTTATGCTGGTGGTAGAGAAGTTCAATAAGTATGCCACCATCTGTGCAACATGACAATATGATTCTTATCAATTGGAATTCAATAAGAATGTCATTACTCAAACTATAAAATATTAGAAGTTTGGGGAGACTAAAAAAGTTTGAAGTGAAGTAATGTTTTAAAATGATTCTTGGATAAATATGGAAGACGTAGCCGAAAAATGGAAATGTTAGTGGTAAATTTGTTTGCACTAGATCTCTAATACTTGAAGGCAAGTGAAATTTGCATAACACAAATTCTGTCATCGTATATGGCTAACATAACTTTTGGAGATGCACAAACTTATACAGGTCTAAAATATAATACGATATTAATGTATGTTAAGCATAATAATTCATAAATTTTAATAAATTAAAATGAGTAATAATATTTTGGATACTTTTTTTTTTCTTTTTTAAGTTGATAGTGTAAGGGTAAGAGGTTTGCTAAGACTTGCCAGGATCAAAGTTTGGACATCTAATCCCATGAATGGAGACAATTATATATACAAGTTGTTATATGCACTTGGTAAAATTGAACACCTAATATTTTAAAGAATGAGAAAGTACAAAGCCACTTATACTAAGGCTCGTGTGTATACACCACTTATACTAAGAGTGGTGTGCATAACTTGGATATATATATATATATATATATATTTATATTTATATATATAGGGGTTGTCTACAATAAACTTAGGTATCAATATACCTAAACTGATTATATTCTAAAATAAATTGTTGATTGTATTTTATTATATTTGATTATAACTAAACATGTTTAAATACAAGTAAACATGGTTGATTGTTGTAAATGTGATTAAAATCATTTAATTGTAATTAAATATAATAAAATACATCTAATAATTTTATAATGAAATCACTTATTTGTAGTTGTTAGGTGTTTCAATATCCAAGTGTAGCGTCGAATATGCCATATATATGTATATATATAGTATTTTAAGATTGTATGCTTCTAAATTTGCTTCTAGCAATTATAACAATAAATAATTTTTATAGAGGGGATGGAAATATTATTTATAAAAGATAGTTAATTTTAAGTCATGATTGAAAGTTTAATTTATCACTTTATATATAGTTTAAATCCCTCTCTCCCAAGTGTGTGTCTATGTGTGTGTGTATTATTGAAGGGATCTAGAAAGATTTTTACCCTGATGAGATAAATTGTCATGCAGTCCATAATTAGATAATGTTAATTCCTCAAGAGAATTCAGCAGCGGCCTAATGATTTGAAGGAAGGTGATGTTGAGATTAGTATTATCCAAATACAGCATCTTCAAATTCTTCAAATTGTTCAGATCTGCAAATATCAAAAAATAACAAAAAGAACATTGACAATTAAGAAGAAATATATATATATAGAGAGTCTTTCATACTATTTTCTTTCAATAGACTCTTAATAGTATTCAAGAGTGAGTAATGTACATATAAATTAATTCAAGGTGCATCATAAATGTTAGTTACCACTAGATCCAAAAGTTTAAGCTCATAAGAAAAGATCCAATTATAGTATTTAAGACTTGAGGTTATGATACGTTAACACGTCTATTCACGTGTAAAATGAACAAATAACAAATGATAAACAAATGTTAAACGCCCTCTACCGTATGACATGTGCAACAAGATGATAGATAAAGAGAGGAGAGATGGTTCGAATAAGAGACCTTGAAGCTCTGATATTATGTTAATTACTATCAATTCCAAAAGTTTAAGCTGATAAGAAATAACCTAATTATAGTATTTAAGACTTAAGATTATGATACATTAACAATAAAAGTATGGAAGAAAGTGAAAGTTGTAATCATAAGAAGAATGTAGAGCTTCTAGGTTGGTAAACTTATACAAGTACTCCAGTGGCATAGGAGCAGTAACTAAACAAAACTATCCTCGAAACATAAAATTAGTAGGACAAAATTCAAAGAAGCAAAGTCCTTAGACACTTACTTCTAGCATCTTTTGTTTCCCAAAAATTATTAAATAAGATCTAGTTCATGTCCAAGAATGTGATTGTAATAGGCTGATTCCACAGTAGTTAAATTGTAATACTATGTAGATCGGTCTCTCAATTTCCTCCAACCTTTGTAACGGTGGAAAAACATTTATCACCATTTTAAAGTTCACTTGAGTAAAAAGATAATAGTCAAATGTTAATTTGTGTGAGTGATTTAAATTCAATGAATGGAGAATAATATATATATATATATTTAAATGAATAAATCAAATTTTGTTTGCATCAGCACCTTTGAGCAAATTATATATATAGGGGTCCCCTTGGGTACACCTGAGGTATGCACTTACTTGACGAAAAAAAATACGTGATTGTATTCTAAAATATGTTACTGTAATTTATTATATGTGATTTTAACTAAACATATGTGATTATAATCTATAAATGTGATAACTTCTATAAATTGTAGTCATACATATTTGGTTGTAATTAAATATAATAAATTACAATCATATATTTTAAAATATAAGCACACGTTTTTTTTGTCAAGTGTATGCATACCCTCGGTGTGTGCTAGAATATGCTCTCTCTCTCTCTATATATATCTATATATATATGTTATTTACTTAAATTAAGCCCTAAAGATTGCATTTGATTTAGATGAGAATTTAGACTGTATGACCAAATAAATTGAGTCTCTAAACACTTCTGGTATAAAGCTTTTTAAAAATAAACTGTGTAAACAATAATTGAAAAAAATTTTGACTTCCTTTCTACGGTTAAATTACAAAAAGTAAAGCCTTACTATAACGGCACAATTTTGCTCTTTCAATTCAATTTTCAAACTCTAATAGACTTTTCTTTTTTTTCATATTTTTCTCCTCTACTAAGTGAACCAGATATTAAGAAAAAAGAAAAAATATTGTATATTTATTCCACCACTATCATGCTTAGCAAGGTTATCTCGCTCATTTGTCTTACTGTTGCACCCTAAAAATTGTTTTGTCTTCAATTGGTTTTGCATATATCTCTCGATCTCATTTGTGTGAGTGTAATTATTCTATTTTTTTTTTAACTACTAAGCAAATGAAAGAGTAAAAAATGAAGCTAAATAATACTGTATATTCAATCTAGATTTTTAAAAACTTTTATAGAATTAAAATGAATTTAATGGATGTAGAATGTATATCAGTTTATCTAAACATGCATAATCTATATTTCTAACCTTGCAGATGAAGGATAATTTTGTTATAAAAATTTTACTAAAGAATGGATGTTTTATGGAATGCAATAATCAATTAGATAAAGTTTTATAGTTTGTTTTCAAAATTAGATAAAGTGATTGCACTTAAAAAAAGTAATCAATTTGCATTTTCATCGGTACCTTGGGAGAATTCAACGTTTTCAATTTCATTGTAGCTCAAGTCCAAACACTGCAAATTATTATGAGAGTCTAAACCTGTAAAGAATCCAACAAAGTTAATAAGAAAAGTCATAGAAATAAAGGATATATTTTTTTTCAAACCTAGATTTAAAAGGAGTAAATTGAATTGCTCAAAGAATATGTATTATAATTCAAAGTTTTTAATTTATTATTTACTTTCTTTCAGAAGAACAAATCTACAATATTTTTTTTCTTACAAAAGTCATCATGTTTTGAGTTATGTAGTTAAAACATAAGAAGATATAAATTAGAATAAAAACAACCATATATATAATTGATTTCAAGAAAATAATACTGTTCATATAAATATGTCAGCCAAACTTAGCATTTTATTTGTGTTTAACTCAGTGTTTTAAAAGGTACCAGTGCCAGTCGTATTAGTCTCCTACGCGGCCAACATAAAAATACTTAATATATATATATATATATATATATTTAAACTGTCTATTAAACAGAAGAAAGGGGAGGAAGTTGGCAAATGGATGAAATTGCCTTATAATTTATCAACTCTGTTTCCTTTGAAATTTCTCACAACACTCTCATCTCTCACTTCATCTACTTTCGACATCAACCTCTTCTTCACTTCTTCTCTCCAGTATGGTGGTGGACCCAAAAATTCTCGCGAGAAGGGGCACTTATACAAAATAATAACCGTAATATTGAAAATTTAAAAACATTAATAATATGATTTTTTATTAAAAAAAAAATTGGATAACATCATGAAATAAAAATAAATTAAAATAAATAATGCATTTAATTTAGATAAATCAAATAGTCTACCACCCAAAAGTTCTAATGAGGTATTAAGAAAACAAAAGCAACGTCAATTATATATTGGAACAAATTGCACAACATTTCCTTGAGAAACACATTTACCCTTTTATTAAACCAAACCCTCATACTGTTAGTTAATTTCTATCAACTTTAATAGTTGACCAAGTTTTTTGATCAAATGACCATTTTGCCCATGAATAAGACAAAAAAAAATTAAAAAAATCATATTTAAAAATATATATAAACATTGAATAAATTTTCTATTAAAAAAAAAAGACAAATAGATCTCCACCCTCCATCAAGATGGACAGTGGAGATCAACTAATAAGAAAACCAAAAATAATTAAAAACACAAACCATTTCTCTGAATTCCTTTCTCCATCGCTGACTATGATGATGGAGCTATGGGTTTCCTTTGCTGAAGACCCCTAGTCTCTAAATTACCCGTTGTTTCCAATTGTTTTTTTTTTTCTTTTTGTGCTTTCTCTCTTTTTTTTTTTTTTGTTTTTTGTGTTGATGATTGATGATGATGAACTTGCTAGGAGGATGATAGTTGGTGATGATTTTGTTTTGCTAGGATGGTTTGTGCTTGATGATGATGGTTGATGATGATTTTGTTTTGTTGGGACGGTTTGTTTTTGATAATCATTTTGTTTTGTTGAGATGGTCTGTGTTTGATGATGATGGTTGATTATGAACTTGCTAATTGATGATGCTCCAAATCACTTAGGTCTTCTCTTATCCTTTTTATTTACTTATTTATTTATTTATTTTTTTCTATTTTCAAGATAAAACCCGTATCATCTTCACAGTTAGGGTGGATAATCTAGGTTTGTTTTTTGTTTTTTGGATTGTGGCAGATCCTTTGGGTTCCTAGATGATTTTCTTTGTTTTTTTTTTTTTTCAAAGATTTGGTTTCAAAACCCAGATCTTCAAGTTAAGGAAAAAAATTAATTAAAGATCCAAAAAAAAAATAATAATAATAATAAAATAATAAAAATTTTGAATCCAAATCTTTCAAAATAGGAAAAAAAAAATGATCGAACCCAGATCTTCACTTGAAGATAAACCTAGATCTTCATATGAAGATCTAGGTTTAATTTCACTTAAAGTTTTAGGTTCAAAACCTAGATCTTCAATCAAATCTTTTCACTTGAAGATCTAGATTCAAAACCCAAATCTTCAATCAAAATTTTTTTTTTCCTAATTTTTTTCTCCATTAAATTTTTTTCTTTTTTCTTTTTTTTTTTAAAATATTTTTTTTTTCATCTCTACCGTCCATCCTTATGATGGACCATGGAGATGACATTACTTTTTTAGAATCTACTTTTTAATATTTTTTAATATATTTTTTAATTTTATTTTAAAAGGGCATTTTTGTCATTTTAATTAAAAGAGTTGGTTAGCAGTTAATTTTAACAGTTTTGACTAACGGGGTGGGGTTTGGTGTGATTTAAAGATAAATATGTTTCTGTTTGATTTAAAGCATAGTTCAGGGGGTTTCATGCAATTCATTCTTATGTATTGTTATAATTTTCCTCGACCTGATTTCTTATTTTGAATTATTATAAAGTCCTTATCAATTTTATTAAAAATATATATCTCCACATTAGTCAGCATGTTACTAAATAACTATGTATTTCCTATTCAATTAAGTAACGCTAAAACTATTTGATATATGAAAAAAAAAAATCGAAATTTAGGATTTATTGATTAAACGTAGTAAACTAAAATTTGATATTTTAGAATTAATTTATTGATTGGATATACGTCAACTAAAACTATTAAAAATAAAATTTTAAAAAGAAGAACTAATTTAAAATAAAATGAAGCTATATTTATTAATTTAAAATATGAGAATAGTTGTCAAGATTTTGATGACATAAAGATATTGCTATTGTCGATTGTTCAGAAGAAGATGAATGCCAAAAACAAAATTTAATGTTGGCTGTTAGAAGAGAAAGGAATTGGGAACAAATTAAACACTACAAGTCAAATCTAAAAATAAATTGTATATAAGAAAAACTGGAAAAATATGAAATTTTAATAAAATGTTTTTTTTTTTTTTTTTGTTTTCTTTTAAGAATCTGAGGGAAGGCATTTGCCTCCCCTGGGCCTATGTTGGGTCTGCCAAGGATGATGGGGTTTGTACCATCAGCGATAAGCAGAAAGAACTAATAGTAAAGGTAAAATAACATCAAATCATATGTTTCTGCTGCATATTAATAGTGAAAGTTTACCTTGCTTTAGTTCTATAATTGGTGATGGAAATTGGTTGTGGTACTTCTGGCTTGGCCATGTAAATTTTGGAAGTTTGAAATTATTTGCGTCTAAAAATATGGCTTCAGGATTGCCTTCCATTAAGCCTCCTGATAGAGTTTGTGACACTTGCGTATTAGGAAAGAAGCATAGAGATCCAATTCCTATGGGAAGTCATGGAGAGCCAGTAAGCCATTGGAGATGGTGCACTTAGATCTATGCTTCATGAAGACTCCGCCAAATGGATGACGAGGTATTTTATTACCTTTATTGATGACTTAAGTAGGAAAGCGCCAGAGTATTTCTTGTAGCAAAAGTTAGAGACTTGTGATATTTTTAAGAAATTTAAGGTGTTTGTAGAGAAGGTGGACGATCTATCAAAACCTTGAGAACAAATAGGGGCACAGAATATATTGTGTGCGATGACTTAATTTCTTGTAGGAACATGGCATTAACATCAACTGAGTGGTAAATACACTCCACGCAAGAATGGAGTAGGGGAGAGAGAGTAGAATTGTCCTGGACATGGTAAGGTGTATGTTACACATTAAAAAATTACCCAAAAAGGTGTTTAAGGTGATTGTTGTTGCTTGTTCGGTTTGTTTGTTGAACAAATACCCAAGAAGCAATGTTAGTGAAAAGACTCCTCAAGAAGCCTGGAATTGACACAAACCTAATATTGGACGCTTACGAGTGTTTGGTTGCATTGCATATGGTGATGCACCTGATGTTTTAAGGAAGAAGCTTGATGATAAGACAGAGAAGTGCATTTTCATAGGGTTATAAACTTTATAACCCCACAACCGAGAAAGTAATCATCAATCAAGATGTACTTTTGATAAGCAAGGATATTGGGATTGGTCGCATGATAAGTAAAGCAATTCAGGCATTGATGTTGATCTTGAGGAGATTCATCCAAGTGATGAACAAATAATGACACCACCGCCCTATACAACTCCAAATCCAATAGATTCTTTTAGTTATCCACAATGTCAACGAGTCTTGACAGCTCGTTTATAGGATTCTGTTCTCGATAACGATGACGATCCAACTGATGAAGCTACTTTTGTACCTATTTTTAGGCCCTTGAATCCTTTCTTTTTTAGCTTAATTCTCGCGCATTTACTTGTTTTCAATGAAGTTTGTGAGTCCTTCGACTTAAATGTTGTTATGAGGTGGTTTTGCATTAAAGGAAGTGATTCAGGTGTATTCAAGCATGTTTTAGACGAGTTTTGGGCACATTTTGGAAGTCTCAAGCACTACCACGTTGCATCTGAGAAGTGAAGTCGTGCCTGAAGTGACTGAGCCCACTGCCAGCCACCGCTACATGCATCGCTACGTGGGGAAGTCGCACCACAGGTGGCGGAGCTCTCTACCAGCTACCACGAGGAATGCTGTTACATGTGGAAGTCGTGCTATAGGTCGCGCCATGCCTGATCAAAGGTTTTAGCCGTGTTTTCGAAGTGAAATTCCGACCTTTGGCCAACCTAGAGTTCCGCCTCCGCCTCTATAGAAACTCACTTTTAAACATCTAGAAGGAGAGAGAGAGGCCAAACCTGGCCACCACACTTAGAGAAGAAACACTTTTCCTGAAATTCATCATCATAGTTTTTCAATAGTTTACGCAGCTTAGTTGATGAATCATCAACAAGATACTAAGGAGAAGAAGCAGGAGTCCTGACCACCGGACCACAAAATATCACTAGAAGCAATTTTGATGGCGTTTAAGGGTGTTTTCTCTCCATGTTATGCTTGTATTTGGTTTTGCTTAATTATGTGTAACTAAATATTTTGTTAAGGATCCAGTATTATGTGAACTTCGATTATTTTATATACAATTCAGTTATTTATTCATTCATGTTTTGATTGTGAATTTATTATTATGATAGAGCAGTTGTCTGCTTAACATTGATAATCAATTGTTTGGATAATTAGTTGCATATAGGAGATGCCTTATTTGCATGCTAAAGTCATGAATGAATATTGACTTAATTAGACATGACCACTGTTAATTAGGTTAAATATGTGTTTGATAGGTTTCATGATAAGATACACGGACTGACCAATACAAGTGTGTTTAGTTGAGAATTTAGAGTTCATACATGTGACCGAATTGATAGGACACACTGTAAGATGTATGTAGCCGAGTATCTAGTTGTTTTTCTAGCATTACATGGAATGACCAATATAAATGTAATGTTTAGAATTGGTTTATTCACATGACCGAATTGGAAGTGCCCGCTGGTTAGAATTTGGAGATTTAATCGATTTTATCAAACCAAAGTTACATAATGTTGGTGACCTAATAGCTCTAATATCATTATTTCTTTAGTTTTTAATTTGGCTAGTGTCTCTTTCAGCTTTCTTTTTAATTAATTCTCAAACAACCAATCAATTTTTGTTTATTTTTGTTGTGACTTTATCACACTAAAGTTTAATAGAAAGTAACACGCGATCTCTCTGTCTTTAGTGGGACTACCTTGCATCCACCATCCTACAGTGAATGTATGGTTATATATATATATATAAATTTTATTATCAAGGATAACAAAATCATCCATCAAGGAAGAATTCTACATTTAGCAACCTATGGGGTTTGTGAAAAATGAGCAAGAAAACAAGTCCACAACTTGAAGAATGCCTTATATTGGTTGAAACAAGCACCCAAGATATGTTACACACACATTGACACATATTTATCTAGCATGAGTTCTAAAGATGTCCACATGAGCATATTTTGCACATTTTTTGCACATTAAATTCAATGAGGAAACTTCATTTTAGTTTCTGAGATTTCGAAAAATATCAAGTTTTTAAAACTCTTTTGTAAACAGTTTTTTACATCTCTAACCTTTTCAAAATTCTTCAAAAAAGTCCAACTGATGATTAATAGTGACTTTAAGCAATCTCGGATGTAACTTAATAACTTAAATTTAGGGACATTTTTGATAATTTAATTTATAAATTTATTGTTTTATAAGAGTAATCCGGTAATTTGTGTGCACTAATAACTATCAAAGACAAAAATGTTTTTTAATGCATTCTATTAATGTTCACCGTTAGTTGACCGACGGTTTGGATAATTTTGAAGAGTTTTAAAAAAGTTAGGGATAAAAGAAAACTGTTTCCAAAATAACTTTAAAAATTTGATATTTTTCGAAGTCTCAAGGACTAAAATAAAGTTTTTCATAAATTCAACTCACATGGAGATATTCTGATTCTATGTTTTTATGTTGATGATAAGATTATCATAGGCGATAACCCTAAGATGATTGCAGATTTCAAGAAAGCAATGATTTAGGGTTGATGTCATATTTTCGTAGTGTTAAGTTGACTTAGATAGATTATGGCATCTTTGTATGTCAGAAAAAGTATGTTGGTGATATGCTGAAGAAGATGGAGGGATGTAAACCAATTTTATTAAAGCTAATGAAAGATTGGACCAGTGAGTTGGTTAATCCTACCATCTTTCAAAGGTTAATAGGAAGTTTAGGATATTTAACTTCTACAGACTAGATGTTGTGTATGGAGTTGAGCTTATTAGAAGGTTCATGGATATTTCCCATAATAGTCTCACTTGCAAGCAGCCAAGCACATTTTACAATATATAAAGGGTACATTGAATGATGGTATCCTTTACTCTTCATTTAACAAGGTTGAGCTTGTTAGGTAGTGACTGGGCAGGTGATATAGAAAAGAGAAAAAGTACTTCTAGTCATGCATTTCATCTTGGTACTAAAGTATTTTCTTAGTCATTGAATGTTTTGGCTACAACGAAGGCTGAGTATATTGCAAATATTAGTGGTACTACATAGGCTGTGTGGTTGGATCGCATGCTTTGTGACCTAAAATAGAAGTAAGATGTTTCGATGGTAATCTACCGTGATAATAAGTTTACCATTTCTTTGACTAGGAATCCAATCTATCATGGTAGAAGTAAGCATATTGGCATCAAGTTTCACTTTATTGAAGACTTGGTAAAGGAAAAAGAGATTGTGATCGAGCACTACTGTTTTGAAGATCATATTGTAGATATTTTCATGCAGCCTCTCAAAGTTGATTCTTTTCTAAAGTTAAAGAAGATTTTAATTAAAACTCGATAAATTTCGTTGAGTTTTCATCAAGTTCTCATAAATCAATGGTCAGTCAATCCGAGAACTCCCAGACCGGGGGTTCTACTCTCTTCCGGTAAGTACGCACCAAGTTGAGATGAGTACTAGGGCAAACTCGGCCAACTTGGCCCAACTAGAATTATTTACGAAAAAAGAAAAAAGAAAGTAATAGACCACCATACTTCATTACCATGCCAATCACCACTCACAACCATACTTCAAATTTTCTTTCATTTTCTCACTACAAACAGCCTATAACCAAAATTTTCAAAATTTCTCGCAAACCAAACATCCTACAACAACAATTTTCACTTTTTTCTAAAAATTTAACTTACTAAAAGTGGTGAGCCACAATGACAACACTAGTGAGAGGTGATGACAACAACAACGAGCGGTGACGATGAGAGAGGAGGGTGAGTAGTGAGAGAGAAGGGTAAGAGAGGTAGTGGGTGAGAAAACTGGTAGTTTGGTGTTTAAGTTTATACATATATATTATGATAAATTACACAAAACCCTTCAAATTTGATGAAATTGCACAAATCCCCTACAATTTAATGAAATTACACTAATATATGAGTTTTTGCCATAATGACATGAATCTCCCTTTAGATTTCTAAAACTTATCAGAAATGCCCCTTGCCTTTAAAGAGTTGTTAAATCCTAATGATCAATAGTCAAAAGTATCAAATTAATTGGTCAAAAGTCATATGATTGTATTTTGATCTTATAGAAAATTTTTTAAGTTTTTCTTTTATAGGTTTGACCTAATTTGACTATCGATGAATAGTACTTACCGAGCACTCATCAAATAGCCGAGAACTCCCTACTTGCTGCCTCGCTAATCAAGTAGCGAGTAGCGAGTTTTAGAACTTTAGGCATGGTTAACAATGAAGAAGTTTGTTTAAAGGGAGCTATGTAGGATTAAAACAAGTGATATTAGCTAACTTTTTCTAGGATTTGTTTAGGGGAAATTATCTAGAGATACATTTATCAATTGATTAGATATATCATTTTATTTGTTATGATTATCATATATATTTTGATATTATTAGACTAGTATTTTAGTCTTATCATGTTAGGTATCAACCACTATGAATAGGAGGCTTGATTTCATTGTTTTTCATCCCACTGAATAGACAGTTCTATTCTCTATATTTCTCTCTTGTGTTTATTTTTGCTCAGGTTTGTTTTGGAACACATAGTAGTAAATAGACACACACATACATAACAAAACATCCGTAAACAATTTTTTATTTTATAAAAAATAAATAATATAGTGAAAAAAAATGTTATTCATTAAGTTCCCCACTCCACCAAACCACCACAACTCACCACCCCTTTTGAAAAATATTTTGACTCTATCCCTAGTTAGTTGATAGTAACATCAATAAATGTTAATAGTTACTTTAGGGCATCTTTAATGCAATTATCTAATTCAAATATAAAGTTGATGTGGTAAAACAAAAAAAAAAAAAAAAAAAGAGAGAGAGAGAGAGAGAGAGAATGCGGAGATGCATTTCTCAATTAAGAAACTCTCCAGAAATGTTTACTAGGCTTTCTCAAATACAAATCCATACCCAAATGACATGGCATGTGAGTTGTCAATATCTTATAAAGTATAAGATGATGTGATAATTAATATGATGTTGACAACTCATACGTCATATCATTTAGATATGGATTTGAGCAAAACATTGCGGAAGCATAACATTACTGTTAAAAATATGGAGATTTGTCTCATCCTCTCTCCTATTAATTGTAAAATATAAAAAACAAGAGAGTGTGAATATTTTATAATAATTGATCAAAGTGGATGCATATTTTGTTTTAAATAATCGTATTTCTAGATGAAAATATGTATTTCTATTTTTTTCTTGTCAAAGTGGATCCATATTGAAAAAGAAAAAAAATATATTAATATATCACTAATAAAAACTCAAATACATAATAGCATTAGAGATGCTCTTAAAATTTATATATTCAAAAGATAGAGATGTTGCTTATGTCAGTACAACTTAAGTGACAAAACGAGTGGAATTTCTTTTGAGAAAACATAGGGACACCAATGGGAGGGGACTACGGAGGGAGTACCATATTTGACTTAGTCAAAGAGACCACCAAAGATCAACAATTGATGGTCTAAAAATAAGAAACCACAAGCTAAGCGAAAAATAACAAATATTAAACGATATATAATGTAAAACGGCCTCGAAGATTGAAGTGGGATTTAGAGGATTATTACTTAAACTTGGATTAAATTGTTGGGTTTGTAAATTTCGTTGAAGCTCAGGTCCACAACATTCAAAACAAGATGAGGTGGGTTATGCTTCAGAGGTTGTGACTTTGAGTTATAATTCTCCCTTTTAAAATCTTGGAATTACTTTAATATTTCAAATAAGCAAAGTCCATACCATTCAAAAATATTGTGGGTCTAAACCAAACATAAAAAAAAAAAAGAAAAAGTAATTCGAAGCTTTTAGTTAAATTTTTATTGTCATTACCTTTTATGTATTTTTTGAGAATAGGTAGGATAGTCTTATAACCCAAAAGAATAGTATACTATATTTTAACATTCAATGGCATATAATATCATTTCATAGATTTTTATATTTTCAATATGGGATTCATCCTATTTTTCTTGCTTAACATATGGAACTCTCTAACAAATTTAGTTTCAATGAATTCAAGATCCAATTCCTTCAAGATAATGCAAATACACAATAATTATCTATGAATCTACCATATATACATAAATAGAATATTCCAATGAGAGAGAAAGCTTACCTTGAAGATCAATAATCCCATTCAGTTTATTGCCTCTTAGCCATAATTTTTCTAATGATGATAGAGTGCCTGGACCTATGATGTAGAAGAGCTAGAATGAATGATTGTCTAAATGAATGTTGTCTAAAGCAGTGTTGAAATAAATGAGATGAGTCGTGAAGGAAATTGCAGTAAAGTTAAAAGGTTGTCTATATATACATACCACACACACACAAGTATATACATATATATATATATATATATCTGTTGTGTTAAGTTTTGCCTTACTGTAAAAAATACAAAAAAGTTGTTTTAGGGTGTAAATGCAACAGCAAGGTAGAAGAGCCACATCACCCTCTTAAAGGTGATAGCTTTTGAATTAATATATAAAAGTTTGTTTGTATAAGTGGTCCACTTAGTAAAGGAGATATAAATGAAAACATCTGTCGATTAGAGTCTCAAATTCAATTGAAAGAGTGAAATTGCACAAATAGAGTAAGCTTTTACTAATAACTTTTAACAACTAGGAAAAGCTTTTACTAATGACTTTTAGCAACTAGGAAAAAGGTAAAAATTTGATTTTTTTTTTTTTACTATTAATATTTAAATAATGCTTTTCAGAAGAGTTTTCATTCCATATCTATTTTAGATTACGTTTGATTTGTACATTTTAAAATCTATATTTTCTTCTAATTAAGATACAACCCAATAGGCTCAATTTAAGTAAGTAATAAACATGTATTATGTGACAAAAAGTCACTTCACTTGATATAGTATAGCTTTTTCTTATTGTTTTCTTAAGAAAATTGAATTAAAATTAATAAATAATTAAATTTAATCTAAAATAAAAATTAAACTTAAAGTAATAAATTGAGAAAAATAAATACAAAATAAAACCCATTATATCAAAATAATAAAGTGATATAAAAGCTGTCCTTGAAACATAAAATTACGAGGACAAAATTCAAAGGAGCATAGCCCTTAGTTACTTCTAGTATTTTTTGTTTCCCTAAAATTATTAAATCTAAGATCGAGTGCATGTCTAGAAATGTGATTGTAATAGGCTGATTCCACAATAATTAAATACTAATATCATGTAGATAGGATGTGGAAAAACATTTATCACCATTATAAAGTTCACTTGAGCAAAAAGATTATAGTAAAATGCTAATTTGTGTGAGTGATTTAAACTAAATGAATGGAGAATAATACATATATTTTTTCCAAGTAAACAAATCAAATTTTATTTGCATCAACGCCTTTGAGTAAATTAAATAAAGTTAACCTTGTTGTCATGGACACTCGCTTGCAAAGTTAATTCTAAAAAGTACTGTCGAACAAAATTAATGAAAAAAGAAAAGACAAAGAAAACACATGATAAATTTATTCTCAAATTAATATTTAAATCAAATAATTGAAATTAATAATTAATCAAATGAGATATCAATATCCTGTATCGTTTGATGGTAGAAAATGTTCATTCAATCTAGTACAATGTCTTAAGTTCAAAGTACATAAGAGATCACTATCTTATATCATTTGATGGTAAAGAATACTAATCACATGAGAGATTAATATATATATACACACACATATATATATATATATGCCATTTACTTAAATTAAAGCCCTAAAGATTGTATCTTATTTAGATGAAATTTTAGAACGTATGACCAAACAAGTTGAGCCTCTAAACACTTCAGCATAAAGCCTTTTTTTTTTTTTTTTGTTAAATACACTACCTATAAACAATAATTGGAAAAAAAAAATAGACTTCCGTTCTGCAGTTAAATTAAAAAGAAAGAAAAAAAAAGTAAAGCCTTACTATAATGGTACATGTTTGCCCTTTTAATTCAATTTTCATACTCTACTAGACTTTTTTATTCATATTTTTCTCCTTTACTAAGTGGAGCATATATTAAAAAAACAAAAAACGTTGTATATTTATTCCATTGCTATCATGCTTAGCAGGGTGATCTTGCTCATATATCTTGCTGGGTTTTGCGCATATCTCTCGATCCCATTTGTGTGAGTGTGATCATTATATTTTTATTTGACTACTAAGAAAATGAAAGAGATAAAAAAATTGTAATTAAAGATTACTGTATATTCAATCTTGACTTTCAAAGACTTTTCTAGAATTAAAATGAAATTGACAGGATGTAGAATATATATCAATTTCTCTAAACAAATATGCATCTATATCTCTAACCTTGCTGCTGAAGGATAATTATGTTCTAAGTATTTTAGTAAAGAATGGGGGTTTTATGGAATGTAATAATCCCAGTCACTTGCCTTTAATACGTAAGTAACTGGATAAAAACATCCCAAACTATTCCTTCAATTTATAAGTTGAAAATGTCTTTTATGCCAAAAGTGATAGAACAAATTCTTCTTTTCTATGGAGAAGGCCAATGACACCCTCCAGATTGTTGGACAATGTAGATAATCTTTTCTTTAGCATTAGAACTTTCATAATTATTAAGCAGTGATGATCAATATTCAATATTGTTGTTTTGAGTTTTATAGTTTGTTTTCAAAATTAGACAAAGTGATCCCACAAACTTTAAAAAAGTAATCAATTTGCATTTTCATTGGTACCTTTGGGGAACACAATGTTTTCAATACTATTGTTGCCCAAGTCCAACTGCTGCAAATTACGAGAGTGTAAACCTGGGAAGAATCCAAACAAAATTAATAAGAAAAATCATAATAATACAATATATATATTTTTTCCAAACCTAGATTTAAAAGGCATAAATTGAGTTACTCTTTCATGTATAAGAATTCAAGGCTTTTTATAAATCAATTAATTAATTTTTCAAAAGAACAAATCTATACTTTCTTTTCTTACAAAAGTCAATATGCATTGAGGTTTTTTTTTTTTTTTTAATTAAATACATCTTTTGACATTAGATCAGATGTCTACCAGGATCTACAGATATATTTTGCTTAGTGTGTAGCTCGGAACAGATATATTTTGCTTAGTGTGTAGCTCGGAAATGTGTTTTCATGACAGGAGAAAACTACCCATAATTAAAGAAAAAATTGCTACTCTTTATATGTGGCCCTAACCATTTGAACCTTGCACTTGCTGTTAGAAGCAAGACAAGTTGTCATCAATGTGGCAACCTACCAAATGCC
The DNA here is from genome assembly GCA_021234005.1 of Nephelium lappaceum. Taxonomy (NCBI): domain Eukaryota; kingdom Viridiplantae; phylum Streptophyta; class Magnoliopsida; order Sapindales; family Sapindaceae; genus Nephelium; species Nephelium lappaceum. The sequence continues at coordinate 595,321 of CM037996.1, forward strand.
ATTATGTGTTGAGTTATATAGTTAAAACAAATGAAGTTAGAAATTGGAATAAAAACTATCATGTATATAATTGATTTTAAGAAAATAATATTTTATCAACTCTTTTCTTTTGAAATTTATCACAATATTCTCATCTCTCACTTCATCTACTTTCAACATCAACCTCTTCTTTAGTTCTTCTCTCCCGTAACATTTTGCTGCCCAAGTTCACTCTTGTATTTTTATTTTTTTTTTATCAATGGGCACTTTGCAATTGACTTGTTCTTCCATAACCGATTGTTGTGACTTCAAAACTGCATTGAGATTTACTTCATCGACTTTCCTTTATACTCTAGAGATTTTGAGTTAGACTTATAATTCTCACTTCTTGAATCTTGGATTTACTATAATATTTCAAAAAAAAAAAAAAAAAACAAAATCCATGTCATTCAAAACTGTTGTGAGAGTCCAAACCAAACAAAAAAAAAAAAAAAAAGTAATTCCAAGCTTTTTGTTAAATTTTTAGAGTCATCACATTTTATGTATTTTTTGAGAATAGGTAGACTAGTCTTATAACCTAAAAGACTAGGACCAGTATACTATATTTTGACATTCAATGGCATATATTATCATTCCATAGAATTTTATATTTTCAACATGAGATTCATCACTTTTTTTTTTTTTTTTTAACTTTAATATGTGGCACTCTCTAACACTTCTAGTTTCAATAAAGTCGAGATCTAATTCCTTCAAGATAATGAAAATACACAATCATTATCAATGAATCTACCATCTATATGACAAAGAGAATATTCCAATGAAAGAGAAAGCTTACCTTGAAGATCAATAATCCCATTCAGTTTATTGTTCCCCAACCATAATTCTACTAATGATGATAGAGTGCCTGGATCTATGACGTATAAGAGCATAAGTAATTGTGATGAGTCTTGAAATAATGTTGAATGTTGTCCAAAGCAACGTTGAAATAAATGAGATGAGTTTTGAAGTAAATTGTAATAAAGTTAAAAGGTTGTCCATATACATACATACATATATATATATATATATATATGTTCGTTGTGTTAAGTTTTGCTTTACTGTAAAAAATAAAGGAGCTTCTTTTGGGGTCTAAGTGCAACAACAAAGTAGAAGAGTCAGATCACCCTCTTAAACAGGATAGCTTAGGAATTAAAATATAAAATTTGTTTGTATAAGTGGTTCACTTAGTAAAGGAGATATAAATGAAAAAACTTGTCGATTAGAGTTTGAAATTGAATTGAAAGAACGAAATTGCACAACTAGAGTCAGCTTTTACTAATGACTTTTAGCGACTAGGGAAAGAGTAAAAATTGTTTTTTTTTTTTCAGTTAATATATAAATAATGCTTTTTAGAAGAGTTTTCATTCCATATCTGTTTTAGAATACATTTGGTTTGTACATTTTAAAGTATAAAATCTCTTCTAATTAAGATACGACCCTGTAGCCTCAATTTAAGTAAATAATAAACCTGTATTATGTGATAAAAAGTCACTTCATATGATATATATAGCTTCTTCTAATTATTTTCTTAAGAAAAATGAATTAAAATTAATAAATAATTAAATTTAATATAAAATAAAAATAAAACTTAAAACAATCAATTCAGAAAAATTAATAAGAAATAAAACTCATTTTATCAAAATAATAAAGTGATAAAAAAGTTATCCTTGAAACATAAAATTCAAAGGAGCAGAGCCCTTAGTTACTTCTAGTATTTTTTATTTCCCTAAAATTATTAAATCTAAGATCGAGTGTATGTCTAGGAATATGATTGTAATAGGTTGGTTCCACAGTAATTAAATGCTAATATCACGTAGATAGTTCTCTCAATTTCCTCCAACCTTTGTAATAGTGGAAAAACATTTATCACTATTTTAAAGTTCACTTGCGCAAAAAGATTATAGTAAAATGCTAATTTGTGTGAGCGATTTCAACTAAATAAACAGAGAATAATATATATGTTTTTCAAGTAAACAAACCAAATTATGTTTGCATCAGCGCCTTTGAGTAAATTAAATAAATTTAACCTTGTTATGCACACTTGCGTGCAAAGTGTATAAGTCGCTTAAAGAGTATAATTCTAAAAAGTACTGTTGAACAAAATTAATGAAAATAGAAAAGAAAAAGAAGACACATGATAAGTTTTTTCTAAAATTAATAATTAAATCAAATAATTGAAATTAGTAACTAATCACATGAGAGATCACTATATATATATATATATATAGACAGACACAGCACACATATAGGCAAATTCTTTCATACACCTAGGTATGTATACACTTGATAGAAAAAACATGTGATTGCATTCTAAAATATGTGATTATAATTTATTATATGTGATTACAACTAAAACTATGTGATTATAATAGTAAATGGTAAATGTGATCACATTAGTAAATATGATCATATTTACTCATTCTAATTATGCATATTTAGTTGTAATTACATATAACAATTTACAATCACACATTTTAAAAGGTAATCACATTTTTTTTTTTTATCAAGTGTATGTATATCCCAAATGTACCTAAGGAGACCCCACACACACACATATATGCATATATGTATATGTATATGCACACACAGAGACAGATATATATATATATATATATATGCTATTTACTTTAATTAAAGCACTAAAGATTATATCTAATTTAGATGAAATTTTAGAATGTATGACCAAACAAGTTGAGTCTCTAAACACATATGGTATAATGTTTTTTTTTTTTTTTTTTGTTTTTAAGTACACTGGCTAAAAAAATTGGACTTCCTTTCAACGGTTTAATTAAAAAAAAAAAAAAATCCTTTTTTTTCATATTTTTTCCTTTACTAAGTGAAGCATATATTGACCAAAAAAAAAAAAGAACATTGTATATTTATTCCACTGCTATCATGCTTAGGAGGGCGATCTCGCTCATCTGCCTTGCTGTTGCACCCTAAAAAGAGTTTTGTCTTCAATTGGTTTTGCGCATATCTCTCGATCTCATTTTTGTGAGTGTGATTATTATATTTTTATTTAACAACTAAGAAAATAAAAGAGAAAAAAAGTGCAATTAAAGATTACCTTATAGTTAATCTAAACTTTGAAAGACTTTTTAAGAATTAAAATAAACTTGATGGATGTAGAATACATATATATCAACTTCTCTAAACAAATATGCATAACCTATATCTCTAACCTTGCTGTTGAAGGATAATTTAGTTATAAGAATTTTAGTAAAGAATGGGTGTTTTATGGAATGTAATAATCCCAACCACTTGCCTTTAATACATAATTAACTTGATAAAAACATCCCAGACTATTCCTTCAATTTATAAATTGAAAATTTCTTCTCTCCCAAAACTGATAGAAAAAGTTCTTCTTTTCTATGGAGAAGGCCAATGACACCCTCCATATTGTTGGAGCATGTAGACAATATTTTATTTACAATTAGAACTTTTATAATTATTGAGCAGTGATGATAAATATTGTTGTTTTTTAGTTTTATAGTTTGTTTTCAATATTAGATCAAGTGACCACACAAACTTAATAAAAATAATGAATTTACATTTTCATTGCTACCTTTGGAGAACACAACATTTTCAATCTCATTGTTGCTCAAGTCTAACTGCTGCAAATTATGGAAACCTAAACCTGGAAAGAATCCAAACAAAATTAATAAGAAAACTCATAACAATACAAGAATTTTTATTTTATTTTATTTTATCAAACCTAGATTCAAAGGAGTAAATTGAGTTGGCCAAGGAATACATATTAGAATGCAAAGCTTTTAATTTATTATTTTTTTTTTCCAAAAAGGACACTTCTATATGTATATTTTTTTATTACCAAAGTCATTATATGTTGTGTTTTTTTTTTTTTTTTTTTTTTTTTTGTTTTAAATACGTTTTCTTATATTAGTTCAAATATCTACAAGGACTTATAGTTATAATCCGCTTAGTGTGCAACCTAGAAATCTATTCTTAGGACAGGAAAAGATTACCCATAATTAATGAATTTATATAGTGGTTTTACTATTAGTATCTCCTAATTTTAAAAAGTTAGAACAAACAAATCAAATTAATCAATTACATTTGAATTAGATGGAAGAGAAAAATTGTTTTATGAGAGAAAATATAATAAATAAATTTGATTGGTTCGTCCTAATTTCTTAAAGTTTGGATGTATTGATAGTAAAACACTATATGTATATATATATTACAGATGATATGTTAAAAAGAAGAAGATCGGGAGATGAATGACAGCTAAACAAAAGTCAAAACCCACTTCACTTGAGTACTGTGCCCTGCCCACATGCTTGCCAATTATCAACTCCGGTTCCTCTCTTTGGTCTTTTCATTATTTATGTTTTATAATTACTTTATATTCTAACTCTAATTCTTTCTTTGACTTTATATTTATCAACTCTGTTTCCTTTGAAATTTTTCACAACACTCATATCTCACTTCAGTTACTTTCAACATCAACCTCTTCCTCAGTTCTTCTCTCTAACATTTTGCTGCCCAAGTTAACTCTTGCATCTTTTTTTTTTTATTTTTTTATTTTTTTTATCAATAGGAACTTTGCAATTGACTTGTTCTTCCGTAACCAACTGTTTGTGAGTTCAAAACTGCTGTGAGATTTAATTCATCTACTTTACTATTTACTTTTCTTTATGTTTTAGAGGTTGTGAGTTCGAGTTATAATTCTTGCTTTTCAAATCTCAGATTTACTATAATATTTCAAAAAAAAAAAGTACATATCATTCAAAACTATTGTGGGAATCTAAACCAAACAAAAAAAAAATGCAATTCTGATCTTTTTGATAAACTTTTATAGTCATTACATTTTATGTATTTTTTGAGAATAAGTAGGATAGTATTATAAGCCAAAGGACTAGTATACTATATTTTGACATTCAATGACATATAATATAATTCCATAGGTTTTATATTTTCAATATGGGATTCATCCCATTTTTCTTGCTTATCATGTGGGACTTTCTAATACTTTTAGTTTCAATGAAGTCGAGAGACAATTCCTTCAAGACAATGAAAATACACAATCTTTATCAATGAATCTACCATATTTATGACAAAGAGAATGTTCCAATGAAAGAGAAAGCTTACCTTGAAGATCAAGAATTCCATTTAGTTTATTTTTCCCTAACCATAATTTTTCTAATGATGATAGAGCGCCAGGACCTACGACATATAAGAGCTAGAGTAAGTTATTTTCTAATTGAAATAAATGAGATGAGTCTTGAAGTAAATTGTAATATAGTTAAAAGGTTGTCTATATACATATATAGAAGCAGATTCTACAATACATCTAGGTTATCAACACACTTAATTAAAAAAATGAGTAATTATATTTTAAAATTATTGATTGTAATTTGTTATGTTTTTATTATATCTGATTACAGCTACACATATTTGATTATAATTAGTAGATGTAATTCTACCTATCAATTATTATAAATATGATCTAACTCATTTAATTGTAATTAGACATAATAAATTATAATCAGCAATTTTAGAATGCAATCATTTTTTTTTTTCTATCAAGTGTATCGACACCAGAAATATACTCAAGGGAACTCCATATATATATATATTTCCATTGTGTTTAATTTTGTTTTATTGTAAAATATACTTAAAGTTGTTTTAGGATGCAAATGCAACAGCAAGGCAAAAGAGCTAGATCATCCTTTTAAACATGATAGCTTTGGAATTAATATATAAAAATTTGTTTGTATAAGTAGTTCACTTAGTAAAGGAGACATATATGAAAAAACTTGATGATTAGAGTTTGAAATTTAGTTGAAACAGCAAATTAAACAAATAGATTCAGCTTTTACTAATGACTTTTAGTGGCAAGGAAAAAAATAAAAAATTGATTTTTTCAATTACTATGCAAATAATACTTTATAGAAGAGTTTTCACTCCATAGCTATTTTAGATTATGTTTGATTTGTACATTTTAAAATCTGAAATCTCTTCTAATTAAGATACAACCCTATAACCTCAATTTAAGTAAATAATAAACATGTATTATATGATAAAAAGTCACTTCATATGTATAATATAGCTTTTTCTTGCTATTTTCTTAAGAAAATTGAATTAAAATTAATAAATAATTAAATTTAATCTAAAATTAAAACAGAAACTTAAAATAATAAATTGTTAAAAGTTAATATGAAATAAAACCCATTATATTAAAATAATGAAGTGATACAAAAGCTATCCTTGAAACATAAAATTATGAGGACAAAATTCAAAGGAGCAGAGACCTTCGTTACTTACTTTTAGTATTTGTTGTTTCCCTAAAATACTTAAATCTATGATCTAGTACACGTCTAGGAATGTGATTGTAATAGGCTGATTCCACCTTAAGTAAATACTAATATTATGTAGATATAGGCCTCTCAATTTTCTCCAACCTTTGTAACATGTACACTAGAAAAACATTTTAAAGTTCAGTTGAGCAAAAGGATTATAGTCAAATGCTAACCTGGATGAGTGATTTAAACTAAATAAATGGAGAATAATTTTTTTTTTTTTCAAGTAAACAAATCAAATTTTGTTTGCATCAACACCTTTGGGAGAATTAAATAAGTTGTCAACCTAGTTATCATGAACACTTATGTGCAAAGTCCCTAAGTTGCTTAAAGAATGTAATTCTAAAAAGTACTATTGAACAAAATTAATGGGAAAAAAAAAAAGAAAAATAATACACATGGTAATTTATTTCTCAAATTGATAATTAAATTAAATAACTGAAATTAGTTACTAGTCACATGATAGATCACTATCTTATATCGTTTGATGATAAAGAATACCAATTCAATGTGGTACTATGTCTTAGGTTTGATCACATGAGAGATCACTACCTTATATCATTTGATGGTAGGGTATACTTGTAAACCCTCTATTTTAATTTTACGGGTTTCCCAGAAATAGCCCCTAAATAATTATTAGAGACCCTAAATGGTCCATTGAAGCGCTTAAGGTTATAGAGAATCCTTATAGATCGATGTAAACTCAATTGGAGATTAAACAGAAAGGTAAAATGGTGAATAAAATCGAGTAAATATTTAATGTGACAAGGGACTAAATTGAAGATAAGATATGATTTTTGTGGTCAAAGTAAAATTTAGCTAAAAGATAAGGTATGAGAATGAAATTTTCTCAGGATGTGACCGTCATTTTTAAAGATGATTGTGGAGGAAAACATGAAGCAAAAATTGAATCACAAAAATCAAAAACAGAAACCAAAGTCAGTCTCGTCGAACTAGAAGAAGAAGAGAAAGAGGAAGAAGAGAAAGAAGAAGAAGAAAAGAAGAAAAAGAAAAAGAAGTTGATGCCGGCACCGACCAAGCTTGCCGATCAGACCTCATCGCGCCAACCAGCACACAGGACCAGATGCAACCGACCACAGAAGCACGACCCGAGCTCATCTTGAAAAGGAGCAAAAATCGCACCAACCAGACCAGATCGCTGACGACGACAACAAAGAGGAGCTGCCGTCTCGACTGAGCTGTTCCGACTTGTGAAATTCGACTCTAAAAAGCTCACAAATCCAGCTCAAACTTCGACCAAGACAGACTAGAACCAGACCTATCACCGCATGCAAACCCGACCCGATCGGAGCAGAACCGGCTACGTCGAGCTACCATCACAACCACCACGAAGACCCGACACAATCCTGCCGCAAAACCGATGCAAATCAAACCCGAAGTAGAGCACAACGAAGACGAATACAGAAGATAGAGGCACGGCAGAACAAGGCAGATCGACAGGGAGAGAACGAGAGAGGAAAAGAGGAGCAGGAAGAGAGGAAGACTAGCCATTTTCACACCAGATCTACTACCAAAATCAGACCTCAAGTGCGCCAAAGTTGAACCAAAAGTAGCCTCAAAACGAAGTCAACGTGAAGAGGAAAATGGGTGAGTTGTTTAAGCTTGAAGTTGATGATTTTGTTGTTAATTAAGTTAATTCCAAATGGATTTTATTTCGATTTGTTTGTTGGTTCGTTTTGAGTAAAAATGAGTTGAAAAATAAGTGAATTGATGTTGATAGGGAGCTTAGAAAACTAAGAAAATATCAAAAATTTGAAGAGAAATTGAATCGCGTGCTAAACTAGTTTGAAGGACAATTCCATAAATTGATCCATAATACGTCCATTGAGTGTTCGGATGACCCTAACGAGTTTAATTAGACATGTTGAGATTATTAAAAGTCAGAGATTAAATTTAAAACTCGAAACCAAGAAAACGCCCAAAAATTAGTAGCGAAAATAACGCATTTTTAGTCTAAAACGCTTACCCGATGACCGTTTCCTTTTGTACCGACACTTGGACCGACTAGATGGCGAGTTGAGAAGGTGTTCGGAGCGAAAACTGAATGAAGAAAAGCCCCGAATAGGGCTGTGAATAGTGTTCGACCTAAAGGGGTCAAAATCGGACGATTTTCATTTTGGGCCCCCGAACACGATTCCGTTGGTTCCAGAATGTCCCTAGGTGATAGTAAATAGGTTCTAGGCAAAGAAAACGGAGTTCGGAACCCTAGAATCAATAAAGAAACCAAAAATAGAGGGTTGCACGTAAAAATGGTCATTTAGGGGCGATTGTGTAATTTTAGTTATTTCGAGTTTTTAGAAGTTGATTCGAACGTAAATTTATGTATACATATCTTGTGTAGTTGACGAGCAAGCTGGTGGAGCAAGGGAAGAGCGATAGGGAGAGTTTTGGAGCCTTCCGGAAAGCTATTCGGAAGTGATCGTTAGTTAAGGTGAGTGTCAAAATGATTTTCAATGAGTTTTGTGTTGATTTGAGTTATAAATGAATGTTTCATGCATGTTTGAATGTTTTAGTAAAGGTGAAATATGATTTAAATGATAAGTTGCATGGTAACAAATAATATAGTTTTTATATTTTCGTTAAAACAATAATTTCTCGTTTTGAATTGTATATAAAATGGATTTTAGTTTTAAAAAGGTGAAAAGTAAAACCTATGGCTTACCCAAAAAGTATTAGAATATTACCGATCTGGGTTGAGTAGCCAAAACGTGCATTAGTAGAGTTAATAGTATCGGTTCATCATTAACTATACAAACTACGGGAGGTACCCACAAGTAGTCGTGTGGGTCAGATGTTTGAGACATTAGTCCAGTACACGTAGATGGTATATTATTAGCTAGCTTACACCCGAGCGAGACAGAGTTTCGCTCTGTAGCGATGCAGCATTCCACTACTTGAACCAGATAAAGAGCAATTCAGGATCCCGGTCTATACTAGGGTGCCATGTGGCACAGGTCATTAGAGGTTAGCGGGAGCCGGAGTCGTTGGTAGGACACCTACGAGCGGAGTCGAATCATGTCCGGTTTTATAATAATGAAAGGGGCTGGTTGGTAGGACACCTACGAACGGAGTCGGACCAGTTCGTTTCATAAAAAGAAAATGTTTTTAGAATGAAAACCCCGAACGGAGTCGGACCAGTTCGGACCAAACTTTTTCTATATTTTTCAAATAAACCTCCCCAGACATAGGTACCATAGCTGCGGATTAGCCCGAGAAGATACCAGACAGCTGTGACGATAGTGCTCATGTGATTATTTACTCTTATTTTTGTTTGACTTTAAAAGAAGTTGTATATATTTTATTATCTCTATGTGGTTTTATAAATATTTTTTTGTGGTTAACTTAGATTTAAATTGTGTTTTTGAAGTAAATTGATACATAACATATGATTTAGTTGATAATGCATTTATAAATTGAAATGTGAAATTGTGGTTGTGGTTGTGTTGAAAAATGAGAGTCTGAGACTCTGTAGTTTGGGTGAATTGATTTGTGATATTTTAGAAATGTTGAATTTTATAATCTGCAATGTGGCAAAGTCTGAAAAACAAACGGGATGTTGCCCAAATTTTTATAAAATGTTTTGCAAAGGTTTGAAATAAAAACGAAAAAATTTCCCCGCGTTTCCGTTGTTTTCGAAGAAATTTCAAAAAGAACATGGCTTAGCTCTGCAGAGATCCTTTAGTTGAGCATAAGGGCTAGCTGAAGGGTCACCATTGAGTGCCGGTAGATCACCTAAGGAAAGGGGTCTGTCAGTTTGGTATCAGAGCGTAGTTTAAGTGCGATTTTGAAAATAAAAATTTAGCATGTTTTGTTTTGATGGTGAAAGAAGCAACCACATGTATTTTCAGTGTCATGCATCTTATTTTGAAATGATTTTCAAGTTTTTCATAAGTTTGATGTTTCGAAATCACAACACTATGGATTGATGCGGACGTGGACGAGGTGGACGGGGTTTCGATAGAGCTCTTATAGGAGCTCTAACTACTGAGGCACCACTTTTCGAGGAGTCTGAGCGTGGTATGGAGTTTATGAATGCCTCAGTAAAGCATCATAGATTTGAGCACGGAGGACCGAGTGGATAGGTTGCTAAAGGTTTTGAGCGTAGCAGTTTGCGCAGATGTTAACAGTGGCGATGCGGCAGCCGCATGAGGCTTTTAGTGATAGGAAGAATGACATTGAGAGAGTAAAAAAGTTGGGAGGACAGCCATTCGACGACAAAGGCGATCCAGAGAGTGCCTTGGCATGGTTAGATCGCATGAAGAAAATGTACAGGGTGATAGATTGCTAGAAGGAGCAGAGGGTACAGTTCACATCATTCTTGATGGAGGATAGGGCCCAGGACTGATACGAAGCCCTAGAGAGATGACATTCGGAGGGAATTTCCTGGGCGGTATTTGAGAGGGAGTATAGAGAGCATTTTTACCCTCAGTCATACCAGGATGCGCGGACAAAACGAGTTCTTCAGTCTAGAGCAGGGATTTATGTCCGTAACGGATTATGAAAAGAGATTTTTCGAGCTAATTCGGGTAGTCCCTCTGATTGCAGAGAATGAAGAATAAAAAAGCAAGAGATTTTTCACAGGTTTACATCCAAATCTAAAAGTCCACCTCTCGCTGGCCTTGAAGGATAGATATGGCAAACTAGTAGAGGCGGCACTGAAGGTAGAGAGAAATGAATAGAGCAGAAAGTCAGGAAGCAAGCGCAGTAGCTCCAATCAACTGTAGAATGGGTCGAGCAAGATGGCAAAAAAGGATCAGAAGCCTAGATGGATAGGTGGTAGGGGGATGAGCAGAGGGGTGTCCTTCAGACAGGGATTGTTCAGACCACCAACAGCTTTAAAAGGATCTCGCGACACCACGGGTGCTATCCCAGAGTGCAGTACCTACGGGAAGAGACACGGGGGAGAGTGCAGATACAGGACCAGTGGTCGTACATGCTACCATTATGGGCAGGAAGGACATTTCATACGAGAGTGCCCACAATTGATCGCTACTAGTTCAGAGGCTTGGTCTTCAATCGCAGCCCCTTCACAGGCGAGCATGGGTTAGAGATGAGGACTCAGGAGCTTTCAGATGAGAGGATGGGGTACCTCAGTCTCTACCAGGGGTGCGATAGGCAGATGGACTTCTATTTCAACAGCTCAGACTAGTAGACCTCGCACCCAAGCTCATGTCTTTGCGGTCACCTAGTAGGAGGCCGATGTAGCTCCGGAGATTATCATCGGTATGATCTCGATTTTTGACCATTCTGCTTATGCATTGGTTGACCCAAGAGCTACGTATTCCTTCGTATCTATGCCATTTTCGATGAAAGTGAATGCACTAGTTCTACCATTGGATAGTAGTATGCCGGTATCCATCTCGATCGGAAACTTATTGATAACAGACAGAGTGATTAGAGATGGAAAGATTGTGATTGAGGAGAGAGAGTTTTCTGCAAATTTGATTGTATTAGACATATATGATTTCGATGTTATTCTAGGGATGGATTGGTTATCCAAATATAGAGCCACAATGGACTGTTATAGGAAAGAAGTTAAGTTAGCCCGATCAAGGGAACCAGAGATAGTATTCCGTGGGGTACGGAAGGCGATTGCTACCAGTTTGATCACTGCGATAACAACCAATAGGATGCTTCGTAAGGGTTGCTAGAGGTATTTGGCATATATGGTTGAAACGGAAAAGAGTGAGATTCGCCTCGAAGAGATTCCGGTGGTCAAAGAGTTCCTAGATGTGTTCCCGGAGGATCGCCCAGGATTGCCACCAGATAGGGAAATAGAATTTGAGATAGACTTGGTTTTGGGAACCAAGTCGATTCCTATTACCCTATACAAAATGGCTCCAGTAGAGTTAAGAGAGTTGAAAGTCCAGATAGAAGAGCTACTGGATAAAGGATTTGTAAAGCCGAGTACGTCTCCGTGGGGTGCGCCAGTGCTTTTTGTAAAGAAGAAGGATGGGAGTTTGAGGTTGTGCATTGATTACCAACAATTGAATAAGGTGACGATACAGAATTAGTACCAGCTTCCGAGGATTGATGATTTGTTTAATCAACTGCAAGGATCCAGAGTGTAATTTAAGATAGACTTGAAATCAGGTTATCATCAGTTGAAAGTTCGTGCAGAGGACGTTCCGAAGACTGCTTTCAGGACCCGGTATGGACATTATAAGTTCCTAGTGATACCATTCGGGTTGACGAATGCTTCGGCCGCATTTATGGATTTGATGAATAAGGTGTTTCAGCCATATCTAGATAGGTTCGTGATTGTATTCATTGATGACATCTTGGTGTATTCAAGTAGTCTAGAGGAGCATGCGGAACATTTTAGGATAGTCATGCAGACCCTAAGAGAGCATTAGTTATACACGAAGTTTAGTAAGTGTCAGTTTTGGTTGAATCGGGTTGCTTTTTTAAGACATGTGATATCAGTTGACGGGTTGAGTGTGGATCCCCAAAAGATAGAAGCGATCCTAAGTTGGAAAGCACCCACGAATGTGACCGAGGTTAGGAGCTTTTTAGGACTGGTAGGCTACTATAGGAAGTTCATAGAGGGATTTTCGAAGATAGCAGCCCCGCTTACCAGACTAACAAGAAAAGATGAAAAGTTTATATGGTCAGACGCGTGCCAGTATAGTTTTGATGAGTTGAAGCATAGGTTAACCTCGGTACCAATCCTTACCCTTTCGTCAGGGGAGGATGGCTTTACTGTGTATTGCGATGCCTCCAGGCAAGGTTTAGGGTGTGTGTTGATACAGAGTGACAGGGTAGTAGCGTATGCATTGCGACAGTTGAAGAGTCATGAGAAGAACTACCCAACACATGACCTTGAACTCACAGCAGTAGTAGTGTTTGCTTTAAGGATATGGAGGCATTATCTTTATAGTGTATCCTACAGAATCTTCATGGATCATAAGAGCTTACAGTACCTGTTTACTCATAAAGAGCTTAATATGAGGTAGAGACAATGGATTGAGCTCATCAAAGATTATGACTACACCATAGAGTATCATCCAGGCTAGGCGAACGTAATGGCAGATGCCTTGAGTCGTAAGTCAACCCATTCATTGGCTCAGCTGAAGGCAGAGTATCTACCCTTACCAGTGGAGTTAAGATCCATAGGCATTAGATTGGAGAAGACGGACTCAAGAGTATTAGTAGTAGCATTTCACGTCCGTCCAGTACTAGTGGATCGTATCAGAGAGCTTCAGTTGTAGGATCCATAACTAATGAAACTCAAGGGTAGAATTGAAGCTGGGCAAGAAGGTAAATTTGCGTTGAAAAAAGACGGGACACTGGTGTTGGGTCAGAGATTGTGTGTGCCAGATGAGAGAGATCTGAAGAAAGAGATCATGGAAGAAGCACATCATAAGTTTATGCCATGCATCCAAGGAGCACGAAGATGTATCGAACTCTGAGAGATCACTATTGGTGGAGAGAAATGAAGAAATAGATAGCAGAGTTCGTTTCCAGATGCTTGATCTGCTAACAGATTAAAGCAGAACACCAGAAACCGGCAGGATTACTACAGCCCCTACCAATCCCTGAGTGGAAATGGGAGAGGATTACTATGGATTTTGTGGTAGGGCTACCGAGGACACAGAGTGGACATGATGCTATACGGGCGATTGTTGATCGATTGACGAAGTCCGCTCACTTTTTAACGATCAAGAATACCTACTCCCTGGATAGGTTGGCGCAGTTGTATGTAGATGAGATCATAAGGTTACATGGCGTCCTAGTGTCCATCGTATCAAACAGAGACCCTCAGTTCATATCTAGATTCTGGCCTAAGCTACAGGAAGCTTTAGGCACCAGATTACATTTCAGTACAACATTTCACCCATAGACGGACGGCCAATCCGAGAGGACTATCCAAACTCTTGAGGACATGTTGAGAGCTTGTGTTATGGAATTTAGGGGGAGCTGACAAACTCACCTACCACTGATAGAGTTTGCCTACAACAATAGCTACCAATCAAGTATAGAGATGGCACCATATGCAGCATTGTATGGCAGGAAGTGTAGGACCCTAGTTTGCTAGGATGAGGTAGGGGAGAGGAGATTGATTGGCCCAGAGATAGTCCAGATCACCACAGAGAAGATAAATATGATCAGAGAAAAGCTGAAGGTAGCCAGTGCTAGACAAAAAAGTTATGTGGACAATCGAATAAGAGATTTGAAATTTCAAGTGGGGTGACAAATTGTTCCTGTGGATCTCGCCCTGGAAAGGAGTGCTAAGATTTGGAAGACGAGGCAAGCTGAGTCCGCGGTACATAGGGCCATACGAGGTCGTGGAGAGGATTGGAGAGGTAGCGTATCGTCTGAAGCTACAACCAGAAGTTAGCAAATATCCACGACGTAATCCATGTTTCCATGTTACGAAAGTATGTAGCAGATCCTTCACATATCCTTAGAGAGCAGCCGGTGCAACTGAAAGAGAATCTGACCTACGAAGAGCAGCCTGTAGAGATCTTAGATCGTAGGGAGCAGGTGTTACGCCACAGAGCGGTACCATTAGTCAAGGTCTTGTGGAGGAATCACAGATTCGAGAAAGCTACATGGGAGCATGAGGAGCAGATGAGTGCACAGTATCCGCACCTCTTTGAGTAAGGTATGTAATTTAATTTCGAGGATGAAATTTTTATAAAGAGATGAAAAATTGTAAACCCTCTATTTTAATTTTACAGGTTTCCCAGAAATAGTGCTTAAATAATTATTAGAGACCCTAAATGGTCCATTGAAGCGCTTAAGGTTTTAGAGAATTCTTATAGATCGATTTAAACTTGATTGGAGATTAAACAGAAAGGTAAAATGGTGAATGAAATCGAGTAAATACTTAATGTGATAAGGGACTAAATTGAAGATAAGATTTGATTTTCGTGGTCAAAGTAAAATTTAGCTAAAAGTTAAGATATGAGAATGAAATTTTTTCAGAACGTGACCGTCATTTTTAAAGTTGATTGTGGAGGAAAACATGAAGCAAAAATTGAATCACAAAAATAAAAAACAGAAACCAAAGTCAGTCTTGCCGAACCAGAAGAAGAAGAGAAAGAAGAAGAAGAAGAAGCTGACGCCGTCACCGACCATGCTCACCGACTAGACCTCGCCACGCCAACCAGCACGCAGAACCAGACGCGACCGACGACAGAAACACGACCCGAACTCGTCTTGAAGCGGAGTAGAAATCGCGCCAACCAGACCATACCGTAGACAACGACGATGACGACGAGCTACCGTCCCAACTGAGCTATTCCGACCTACGAAATCCAACTCCAAAAAGCTCACAAATCCAACTCAAACTTCGACCAAGATAGACCAGAACCAGACCTGTCACCGCGTGCAAACTCGACCCGATCAGAGCATAACCGATGACGCCACGCTACCATCATAACCACCACAAAGACCCGACGCAATCCAGCCGCAAATTAGACCCGAAGTAGAGCAGAACGAAGATGAACGTAGAAGATAAAGGCACGGCAGAAAAACAAGGCAGATCGAGGGGGAGAGAGCAAGGGAGAAAGAGAGGAGGAGGAAAAGAGGAAGACCAGCCATTTTCGCACCAGATCTACCACTAAAATTAGACCCCAAGCGCTCCAAAGCCGAACAGAAAACAGCCCCAAAACGAAGTCAACGCAAAGGGGAAAATGGGTGAGTTGTTTAAGCTTGAAGTTGATGATTTTGTTGGTGATTAAGTTGATTCGAAATGGATTTTATTTCAATTTGTTTGTTGGTTGGTTTTGAGTAAAATGAGTTAAAAAATAAGTGAATTGATGTTAATAGGGAGCTTAGGAAACTAAGAAAATATCAAAAATTTGAAGAGAAATCGAATCACGCGCTAAACTTGTTTGAAGGGCAATTTCATAAATTCACCCATAATGCATCCATTGAGTGTTCGGATAACCCTAACGAGTTTAATTAGGCGTGTTGAGATTATTAAAAGTTAGACATTAAATTTAAAACTCAAAACCAAGAAAACGCCTAAAAATTAGTGGCAAAAATAACGCATTTTTAGCCTAAAACGCTTACCTGATGACTGTTTCCTTCCGTACCAATACTTGGACCGACTAGATGGCGAGTTGGGAAGGTCTTCGGAGCGAAAACTGAATGAAGAAAAGCCCTGAATAGGGCTGTGAATAATGTTCGGCCTAAAGGGGTTGAAATCGGACGATTTTCATTTTCGACCCCCGAACGCGATTCCATCGGTACCAAAACGTCCCTAGGTGATAGTAAATAGGTTTCGGGCAAAGAAAATGGAGTTCGAAACCTTAAAATCAATACAAAAACCAAAAATGGAATGTTGCGTATAAAAAGGGTCACTTAGGGGCAATTGTGTAATTTTAGTTATTTTGAGTTTCCAGAAGTTGACGCGAACATAAATTTACGTATACATATGTTGTGTAGGTGACGAGCAAGCTGGTGGAGCAAGGGATGAGCGATACGGAGGGTTTTGGAGCCTTCCAGAAAGCTATTCGGAAGTGATCGTTAGTTAAGGTGAGTGTCAAAATGATTTTCAATGAGTTTTGTGTTGATTTGAGTTATAAATGAATGTTTCATGCATGTTTGAATATTTTAGTAAAGATGAAATATGATTTAAATGATAAGTTGCATGGTAACGAATAATACAGTTTTTGTATTTTCGTTAAAACGATGATTTCTCGTTTTGAATTGTATATAAAATGGCTTTTAGTTTTAAAAAGGTGAAAAGTAAAACCTATGGCTTACCTAAAATGTATCATAATATTACCGGTCTAGGTTGAGTACCCGAAGTGTGCATTGGTAGAGTTAGCAGTATCGATACGTCACTAACTATACTAACCGCGGGAGGTACCCACAAGTAGTCGTGTCGGTCAGATGTCTGAGAGATTAGTTCAATGCACGTAGAGGGTATATTATTAGCTAGCTTACACCCGAGTGAGACAGAGTTCCGCTCTATAGCGATGCAGCATTCTGCTACTTGAAGAGAAAAAAGAGCGATTCAAGATCCTGCTCTATATTAAGGTGCCATGTGGCACGAGTTACTAGAGGTTGGCGGAAGTCGGACTAGTTGGTAGGACACTTACAAGCGGAGTCGGATCATGTCCGGTTTTATAATAATGAAAGGAGCTGGTTAGTAGGACACCTACGAGCGAAGTCGAACCAGTTCGTTTCGTAAAAAGGAAAGGTTTTTAGAATGAAAACCCCTTAACCATAGTAGATCCGTTTATGAAATTGAAAACCGTGCAACATGTATTTTATAATATTAATGCATAAAACTCAATTTAGAATAAATAAATTTGATTAGAATTATTAAAACTGTTTTAGGGAGGCTTTTATAAAAATATGATTTTAAATATGTTATATGACACTCACTGAGCTTTTAAAACTCACCAAACGTTTTCTGTATTTTTCAAATAAACCTCCCTAGGCACAGGTACCATAGGTGCGGATTACCCCGAAAAGATACCAGACAACCGCGATGACAGTGCTCATGTGATTATTTACTCTTATTTTTGTTTGACTTTAAAAGAAGTTGTATATATTTTATTATTTCTACGTGGTTTTGTAAATATTTTTTTGCGGTTAACTTAGATTTAAATTGTTTTTTTGAAGTAAATTGATGCATGACATATGATTTAGTTGATAATGCGTTTATAAATTGAAATGTGAAATTTTGGTTGTGGTTGTGTTGAAAAATGAGAGCCTAAGGCTCTGTAATTTGGGGAAATCAATTTGTGATATTTTAGAAGTGTTGAATTTTATAATCTGTAGGGTGACAAAGTCTGAAAAACAAACGGGATGTTGTCCAAATTTTTATAAAATGTTTTGCAAAGGTTTGAAATAAAAATGAAAAAATTTCCCCGCGTTTCTGCTGTTTTTAAAGAAATTTCAAAAAGAACACAGCTTAGCTCTGCAAAGATCCTTTAGTTGAGCGTAAGAGTTAGCTGAAGGGTCACTGTCGGGTGCCGACAGATCGCCTAAGGAAAGGGGTATGTCAATACTAATCACATAAGAGATCACTATATATAATTAAGGCCCTAAAGATTATAGTTGATTTAGATGAGATTTTGGATTGTACAACCAAACAAGTTGAGGCTCTTTCAATTCAACTTTCAAACTCTAATAGACTAACAGTTTTTTTCTTTTTTCTTTTTTTTTTTTTTCAAGCACTTCAAGTATAAAGCTTTCTTAAAATACACTATCTAAACAATAATTGAAAAAAAAATTCGGACTTCCTTTCGATGGTTAAATTAAAAAAAGAAAAGCCTTACTCTAATGTTACAATTTCGCTCTTTCAATTCAACTTTCAAACTCTAATAGACTAATTTTTATAAACACATAAACATATAGTGTTTCTATAATCGGGACGTCCTGACTTTAAAAAGTAAAAACTAACCTATCAAATTCATCTATTGCATTCTCTCTTCTAGAAAAAATTATCTCTCTTATTTAATTCAAATGGAATGAGTGAATTTGATTGGTTGGTCCTTACTTTTTAAAATCTAGACGTCTTGATTATAAAAGCCCTATATATATATATATTCTCCTTTGCTAAGTTAACCACATATTAAAAAAAAAAATTGTATATTTATTGCACTACTATCATGCTTAGTAAGGTGATCACGCTCATCTGCCTTACTGTTGCACCCTAAAAAGAGTTTTGTCTTCAATTGGTTTTGCACAAACCACTCGATCTCATTTGTGTGAGTGTGATTATTCTATTTTTATTTAAATACTAAGAAAACGAAAGAGAAAAAAAGTAAATTGAATTAAAGATTACCATATATTGAAATTAACTTGATGCATATAGAATGTATAACAATTTATCTAAGCAAATATGCATAATCTATATATCTAACTTTACTGCTGAAGGATAATTTTGTAATAAAAATTTTAGTAAAAAATGGTTGCCTTTTGGAATGTAATAATCCCAACTACTTGCCTTTAATACATAATCAACTTGATAAAAACATCACAACCTACTCCTTGAATTTACAAATTCAAAACGCCTTTTATGCCAAAACTAATAGAACAAATTCTTCTTTTCTATGGAGAAGGCCAATGACACCCTCCATATTGTTGTTGGAGCATGTCTTTACCATTAGAACTTTCATAATTATTGAGCAGTGATGATAAATATTGTTCTTTTTGAGTTTATAGTTTGTTTTCAAAATTAGATGAAGTGATCACACAAACTTAAAAAAAGTAATCAGTCTACATTTTCATTGTTACCTTTGGAGAACACAACTTTTTCAATCTCATTGTTGCTCAAGTCTAAAGACTGCAAATTATTACAGGAGTCTAAACCTGGGAAGAATAAAAATCGAGTTAATAAGAAAACTCATAATAATACAAGATATTTCTTCTTGTTTTTTTTTTTTTTAAACCTAGATTTAACATGAGTAAATTGAGTTGCTCAAAGAGCATACATTATAATTCAAAGCTTTTAATTTATTATTTATTTGCTTTTAGAAGAATAAATATATAATTGTTTTTGTCGGGTTAATATTTTTTTTCCTCTATAGTTTGAATTAACACTCAAAATCCCCCTTACTTTGTAAAGAAAAGGAATTTTGAGCATTAATTCAAAGTACAGGGTGCAAACACTATTTTTCCTTTTTTTTTTCCTTACAAAAGTCATTATATGTTGAGTTATATAGTTAAAACATATGAAGATAGAATTTAGAATAAATACTGCCCTATATAGAATTGATTTTAAGAAATCAATACTTTTCATAAAATATTTCAGTGAAACTTAGTATTTTATTTGTGTTTAACTTAGTGTTTTAAATTATTAAAAAAAAAAATAATGTTTTAAAAGGTGCTATCGCTAATCGAGCAATAGCAGGCACCTAGGCAACCAACATAAAAATATATTTTTTAAAAAATATATTACAAATGATCTTTTAAAGAGAAAAAATGAGAGGAAGTTAGGAGATGGGTGACAACTATACAAAAGTGAAAACTGTTAGGGTTATGTGGCCTAATAGCTTGTAATTATATAAACGGTTTTATAAATATTAATAAAGTAACCATTTTATTCAATTTATATGTTTTGCAAAAATTGTGAATATCATGAGAAACATCATTGATTACTGATGTAATATTAAACTAAATATATAAATGTTATATACAAGCAGATTTAATTTAAGATAAGTAATCTAAAGAGTCCGTAGAAAGTAAATGAAGTTGGGTATTTTGTTTGTGATAAATCTATAGTTACGGTCAATTTCATATTTTGTATGATAATCTTATCCAAGATTGTTCATACGGTGACATGGAAATGGAAGTATTTTATATAATAAAGATTACATAGGACTAGACCACGACAAACATGAGTCTCTAACTAACATTCGTTAAACTTAAAAATTCATATTTATCAACCGGATGATCATATATGAATTGATCTTAATCCTGAGTGTATTATGGACTTTTGCTTGTTGAGTTATATATTTTAATTTATATGGGTGAAATCGGTGTAGATGTTCAGTCAATAACTTTGTACTTTGGGGATATGATTTAACAAGTAGTTGAAAATATTCTATATAAT
Source organism: Nephelium lappaceum (assembly GCA_021234005.1). Taxonomy (NCBI): domain Eukaryota; kingdom Viridiplantae; phylum Streptophyta; class Magnoliopsida; order Sapindales; family Sapindaceae; genus Nephelium; species Nephelium lappaceum. The sequence continues at coordinate 616,207 of CM037996.1, forward strand.
AGTGGAATCCATTTTTTTCTTATAGGAAGTAGAGAAGTAGTTCCCTTAAGGGTTGATTCAAGCTACCTTAAACAATAAGAGCGCTTAACTTTCTGTTTATATGTAAACGGAAAAATAAATTTATAAGTTGTTATGGATCAAAAAATAATTAGAGGGGTAAAATAATCATTTTGACCTAGCTCTAATGAATAACTATTTACGAAGGATCAAATCATATGTAGTGATTAAATCAATCGACTCAAAAAATTTTAGATTGTGCAAGACATTTGCAGTTTTGAAAGTCAATCTTAGGTGTTTAGTGTAGTAACTCTAAAATTAATAATAGTAAATTATTTAATTAAAGAGTTTAATTAATAATTTCGATATTTTTGGAGTTCAAAACTGTAGGTCCATTAGGTCTCCTTGATAACTCACTTCAATATAAGAAACGTGTATATAGAATATTGTACCTGGACTGTCCAACTATAGGCGTTACGTAAGTAGCAAAATTTTTGTTCACTTTGTATTTTAATAATATTGATCATTCAAATTATTTAGTAATTAATTAGTTAACTATTGATTATGAATTAATAATTATTTAATTAATTTTATAAGAGATCTTGAATTCTATTTTCAATAGTGACTCTAGTTTAAATTAATTATGAATTTATTTCAGGTCACAAGTTCGATTCTAGAATATAATATAAATTAATTTTGAATTAATTATGTTATATAGGGAAAAAGTTTAATTTTAAAAAATATGGGGGTTAAATATTAATTTTAAATTAATGAAAGCCTTAATTGTTGCCTATTTCTTTTCATTAGGGTTTTTTATTTTTGCTAAAAGAAAGAAAGAAAAAGAGTTTTTTTTTTTTTTCTCTATAACAAACCAAAATGAAACACTTACCTCTCATACTTTGTCTTGATTTTTCTTTTTAGAGAAATCAAAAGTAAGTGAGCACAATTCTATATAATTATGTCTACTCACTTGTTTCTTAGTCTAAAGACATATCAAGGAAGGTAAGGTGGTGTAACCACAGAGATCAATACAAAAGGTAAAAGATCCAATTTTTTATTTAGTTTTATTATTTTATTTCATTGTTTTATAGATCTAAGGTTTCTGAGTATTATAAAAAGTTTTGAACTCACTACTTCGTATATTTTAATTTTATAAAAACAATTGTTGTTTTTTCCCTACAAAAACCCATACTAAGTATTGAGCCCTACCTACATGTCAGGCTTGCCAGCTATCAACTTTGTTTCCTCTCTTCAATCTTTTCATTATTTATATTTTAGAATTAAATGTAAATTCATTTTTTTTTTTAAATTAGGACAGCCTAGGGTACAACCAAGAGCAGGAGTGATTAGACGTTATGATACAGTCCGAGAATTAGCTTCTAGGAATAAGAGGGGGTAACCCATAAAGAGTGGGGGTAAAATGCACATGATATTATAAGGCCTTTTTGGGTGTAAAACCCTTCACATCTGGAAAGGCAAAGGGTGGCTGATGGTCTAACCACTAGACCACAACGCAATCTACCATGTAAATTCAATTTTATCAACTTTATTTCCTTTGAAATTTCTCACAACACTCATCTCTCACTTCATTACTTTCAACATCCACCTCTTCTTCAATTCTTCTCTTTAATAACATTTTGCTGCCCAAGTTGCACGAGGTGGGGTGCCTCAGTGGCCGACACCCCACAACCTGTAAGCCCTCAATTTCTTTTTATGATTATCCTAATACTAGACACTAAGTAATATTTTGAGATCCTAATTGATCACTAAAAGTGTCCAATAATGTAGAGAGATTTTTAGAGATTGATTAAACCCGATTGTGGAGTAAATAAATATAAGGGTAAAATGGTTGTTTCCATTGGAGTCCTTATGAATTGGTGTGATAAGGGACCAAATTAAAGCAAGTATATTATATTTGGGGTCAAGATAGAATTAAGCAAAGTTTAAGGATAAAAACCACATTTTCAAGGACACAATGGTCATTTAGAAAAAGTCATAAGTATATAAAGCGAAGGTTTCCAAACACTTAGCCAATTTTTTTGAAAACAAACGTGAGAAACCATGGAAAGAAAGAGAGAGTGTTCGGCCAAGCAATAAGAGAAAGGGATCAAGTTGGTTTCAAACAATCTTTGAGCTCCAATCTAAAAGTTGAAGCTACCCTAAGCTAGAAGACCAAGTCTAGAACAAGAATCAAGCCAAAAAGAGGTAAGTTTCATGACTTTGAACCCATTTGAATGGTAGTTGATTGTTAAGTTGTTTGATGAAATGCCTAAGTGATTTAACATGAAAAATTTGAATGAAACAGACTTGGTATGAATAAGGCCATGCAAAGCCATAGAGAGGGGTATGTAATGCCAATGAAATCTAAGAGTTTTAAGTATGATTCCATGTTGAGTCTATGTTAGAGAGACCTATGACAAACTTATGAAAGTGTTAGAAAACAATATAGATAACATTCCAATTGGTAGCCTAAATGAAGAGCAATAGTGGTTATTAGGTAATAACACTTCCCTTATGTGTTTGAATGCATTAAATGAGTATAATTGAGTGTAAATAACACTAAGGGAAAGAGAAGTGAGATTAGAAGTGAAAAATGCAAAAGTTGCTCTTTAACTAGTGTCGAAAAAATGGCGTTTTAGCTAGAAACCATCACCCGATGACTGTTTCCTTTCGAATTGACTTTTGGACCGACCTAAGTGTGAGTTAGAGAGATGACTGGAGCAAAAATGGAGAGAAGAAAGCCTAGGGATTACTCCCTACATCACATTCGACCAAAAGGGGTCTAATTTTATCAATTTTCGATTTGAGCTTTAGAAAATTATTTTAGATATATGGGTGTGTTATTAGGTGAGATTGAGTAAGAATTACAAAAAGAAATCGAAAGTTTAAAGCCTTGGTAAAGTTGAAACCAAGAAGAGAAAGTTTTAGGGAAAATTCCACTAATATGAGTCAATTGAGTTAGAAGCTTTTTAATGAGTTTTATGAAGTTAAATTTGGCTTATTCTAAGCTAGAATATGATATGTAGGTGAGGAGAAAACAAGTGGAGTAAGAGAAGGCCATTAAATCTCTTTATACGAAGTTTGAATTGGTGAGTGCTACATTATTATGTTTTTAAAGTGTTTGTAATTACTTTGTAAAGTTTATTTAGTATTTGAAAAGTTTAAAGAAAAGTTTTTATAAGATTCAAGCTTAAAAGCTCTAGTTCATAATTTTTAAAAGTTGAGACACTTTGTGCTTTTTGCACTTAGCAAATCTATTTTGTGCTTGTTCCACTTAAAAAAATAAGTTTTAGTGCTTAATGCACTTAAAAAATGAGTTTTGGTGCTTATAGCACTTAGAAATGAGATTTAGTGCTTAATGCACTCAGAAAATAGATTTGTGCTTATTGCACTAGAAAGATAAAGCAAAAATAAGTTTTCAAAGGCTATGAGTATACCCTTAGATTTCAGATTTAAGATTTAGACCAGGCCGATATATCCCGCTCTAATATTGCAAAGTCCTAAGGGGATGCATCACTAACTTTGGGGGAAAATCGAGTCTGTCATGTCGTCTCTACTTGTGTGGGATATTATCTTGCGTTATAGTTAGTGATGTAGAATTCGGCACATAGTCATGAGATGTCTCAGATAGCGTCACGGTTGATGTCAGTTCAAAATCGCCACGTGACTCCACGTCGATTAGCATTAGCTTAGCTATTACATGGTTGTAGCATTTGGGGATACAAATGGTGCTTTATAAAGAAAAGCTAGCAATCGAAATTTAGAAAGCAAAGAAAAGCATTTTCAGATTTTTATTACGAGAAATGAACTTGTTTAGCATTTTGTATGCTTTACAATTCATAAGCTTTCTATGAAGTTTTATGACTATATAAGTTTTATAGATTTTCTATTTCATTCTTTGCATTGAAATGAGATTTAAATTTGAGAAGTTTTAAGAAATAGAGATTCACTTCCAAATGTTTTAAGAAGGTGTTTTAGAAATAAAAGCTTTTAGTTGAGAAAGAAATATAAGCACTCACTGAGCTTTCAAAGCTCATAATTTTTCTGTTTTTCTCTTAAAAACCTCCTTAGGTACTAATGTGAGTGACCAAGACGAGAGAGCACCTCCAAAAAAGTAGGTGGGCATGACATGACAATGCTTCTGAACAGTTTACATTTTGCATAATTTGTAGCGTAAAGGAATCATTTGTAAACATATTTTTGAGTTATAAATGAGTGGTAAATGTTTATCCGTGAGATGAAAGTTTTAATCTCTTTTAAAGAAATTGTGTAAGTTCGCAAACGGATCCGTTGGAGTGCCAAGCGAGGCCTACCGGATAAGAGTTTAGAGAGATCTGGATTGGGTCGCGTTAGAGTGGTATAAAAGTAGGTTTCAAGAAAAGGACCATGGTAAATTCGGCTTACATGATCGAAGGCTCTCATAGTGTGAGGAATGGCAGGTGAAGCATTGGCTCTTACCCCGACACGTCCGATGCAGGTTTGGTCTCCTGATGCTAAAGGCAAAGTCCATGCATACCGTTAGATGTGGTATTAGAGCCCGAGTTTTGTAGAGTTTTGAGAAAGATTTTAGAAAGCTTTAAAGTTATTTTCGTGCATTTGATGACCACTCATTCATATTTGAATTTTTCAGAAGCATGGGTCAATTTGGTTGCTTGAGAACGAGGAGGGCAGCCGCAGAAGCACCCACACATGAGGAGGCGTACATTGATGAGTCTGTTAACGTGCCAGAGAGTCAGCTCCAAGCAGAACCATCATAACTAGAAGGGCTAGGTGGTACACAGGTGAACTTAGAACAAATGGCCTAAGTGTTAGCAACAGCTTTATATCAGCCCAGTGAGTCGGGAGCCTCTATAGAGTGCGCACGAAAATTAGGCGCGAAATTGTATGATGGCACCGGAGAGCCAGAGCGTGTGCTGTCATGGCTAAAGACTAGAGTGTGTGCTGTCATGGCTAGAGATGACTAAGGAGATTTTTCAAGTTATAGGTTGCACAGAGGATCAGATGGTCACATATTCAGCCTTTCTACTGAAAGACAGGGTAAAAAACTGGTGGAATGCACTTCAGAAGAGATATGCTCATGGGGTAGCATGGGCCGTTTTCAAGAGAAAATTCTTAGAGAAGTTCTACCCTAGAAGTTATAAAAATGCCAAGCTTAAGGAGTTCTTCAAGTTAGAACGGGGCAACGTCTCAGTCGCAGATTATGAAAAGAGGTTTTCAGAGTTTGGTCGCTTTGTTCCATCCATTTTAGATGATGAAGAATAGAAGATAAACAAGTTCATGTCATGCCTCAACCCAAGAATCAAGACCTATGGGACATCATCTATGCATTCATAGTATGGGCAGTTGGTAGAGGTAGCTACCAGAGTTAAGAGGAGTATGAAGACTCTTCCCCAACCAAGGAAATTCAGTCAAAAGTGTAGCTGGACAGGTAACCACCAGGGAGGATCCAGTAGAGTTGCCAAGAGTGGAGAGAAATCTTCCTGGTCAGATAGCAAGAAGTAGAGTTAGAGGGCCCAGAATAGTCAGAGTTCAGTGAAGCAATTAGTTGGGTCCGGAAGCACCAGAGAGAGTTGGAGGACACGACCTATCTGCCCGAAATGTGGTAGAAATCATCCAGACGAATGTTTTATGGGTAGCACTAGATGTTACAGGTGTGGTCAGCAGAGTCATTTTATGAAGGACTACCCAAGTATAGCTGCATCAAATAAACCTGAGGGCAGGACTACCACACCAGGATAAAGTAGTGAGGGTCATGGACCAGAGAGAGGAGGGCCCCAGATTAGAGCAGTTGCAGGCCCTAATGTAAACCCTCTATTTTTATATTGTATGAGTTTCTCAGGAATAGTCCCTAAGTATTGATTAGAGACCCTATATGGTTTATGGAAAGACTTAAGGTCATAGAGAACCCATAGGATTTGATTTAAACTCAATTGGAGATTAACCGGAAAGATAAAATGGTGAATGAAATCGAGTAAATATTTAAGGAAATAAGGGACTAAATTGAAGATAAAATTTAAAATTGTGGTCATAGTAATATTAAGCTAAAAGCTAAGGGATAAGAATGAAATTTTCTAGGGCGTAAGTAAAATTATTGAGATTGTTGGGAAGGAAATTAGAAGCCAAAAAGATGATAGTTGACTTTGAAAAAATAAAAACAGAACCAGACCGAAGTTGTCTCAAACGCGAAAAAGAAGAAGAAAGAAAGAAGAAGAAAGAAAGAAGAAGATGAGAAGAAGAAAGAAGAAGAAGAAGAAGAGAAGAAGAGGAAGGAGCCGACGCCGACGCCAATGCCACTGTCGTGCCGTCCAGCCGCCGAGCTCGAGTGGAAGTGAAGCTGATCTTACTGCAAACCAGCACTGAAACTAAGTTGAGTTGCCGGCGAATCAGACCTGATCGGCGAGGAAGAAGACAGCGACGAGCTGTCGTTCGATTGCCTGCAGTCCCGCGCACGATACCGATCTGATTCTCCCCCATTTCCAGCTACAACCGAGCTTGAAATCAGCTCTCCACTAGCGCGAATAGACAGCAGATCGGTGACAGAAACCGACGTCGATCGACGGTGAAAACAGCTGCAAGTTGCGGCGAAGTCGAGAGGGAAAGAGAGAGAGGAAGAGAGCAGGAAAAAGAGGAAGAAAAATCAGTCCAATTTCAGCCCAGATCTGTCACCAAAACCAGTCCAAAACCACTCTAAAATCAGTCTCAAAGCGAAGTGAACGCGAAAGAAAAAGGGGTGAGTTATTTAAGTTTGAAATTGATGATTTCGTTGGTGATTTAAGTTGAGTTCGAAATGGGTTTCGTTAAGATTTGGTTATTAGTTGTTTTTGAGTGAAAATCAGTTGAGAAATAAGTGGATTTAAGCATATTAGAGTTTAGAAAACCAAGAAAATATCAAGGATTGAGAGAGAAACCAAAACGTGCACTAAACTAGTTTAAAGGGCAATTTTGTAAATTGGCCTATATGGCGTCCGTTGAGAGTTTGGATGACCCTAATGAGTTTAATTAGGCGTATTGGGATTAATAAAAGTCGAAGATTAAATTAAGGAACCAAAAATGGAGAGTTACGCCTAAAAAAGGGTCACTTAGGGAGGATTATGTAATTTTTATTATTTTGAGTTTCCAGAAGTTGACGCAAATATAAATTTACGTATAAATGTGTTGTGTAGGTGAAGAGCATCCGACCAGATCACGAGAGGGCTTTTGGAGCTCATCCGAGTTAAGCCCAAGCTTAAGGTGAGTGCACTTTCAAAGAGTTTTCTAAAGTGATTTTATGCTTTTGCATTGATAAGCTAGATTTTATGCTTTTGCATGTATAAGTTCTTGTATTTAAATACATGTATTGTATTTGTAAAGTAAATGAGTCCAAGGACTCAAGTTTAAAGCTTTCAAGTTAAAGCTTTTGTGCTTGTGCACCAAGTATAAAGATTTGTAAGGCACGACAGTAGAGAAAAATAAAGTTTTCAAAGGCCATAAGTACCCACCAATTTATCGAGTTCAGACCCGTACGGTATATCCCACTTAGTAAGGCAAGGGTTGGGGGAAACGAGTCACTAACTGTGTGGTTAGAGTTATGAGTAAGTGTGTCGCCCCTACTTTGTGGGATATGGTCTCGCACTACGGTTAGCGATGCAGCATTCCGCACGTAGTTGCTGAGAGGTCTCAGAGAGTTGGTTGCGGTGGATGTCAGATACATCGCCTTGTGACCTACCACACCTGCGGCCTTAGCTAAGTCGCCGTGTGGTCAAGAGATTAGGGTTACGGATGGTGCTTTTATAAAGTTCAGTTATTCAAAGTATATTCAGATTTATGCTTTTCAAATTTATTATAAATTGTTTATATTAATGCTATGCAATTGAATGAAATTTAAGCTTTACATGTTCTAAGAAATAGAAACTTTTATTAAAGTTTTCTAAGGAGGAAGTTTTTGAAAAGTAAAGTTAAGTTTATAAACTATTGCACTCACTGACCTTTATAGCTCACTCTTCAAATTGTTTATAAAAACCTCCTCAGGTACTCGTGTGGGTGAAGACTAGTGAAGCCTCCCTCCTTCGCATTCAAGTGGGCGCAAGTGTTGACATTTGCTTCTTGAAGCATGTAATATGCATATTTTGGGTTTTTGTATATTGCAAATGTTTGTGCATTTTGTATAAAAAGAGTTATACTTTTAAAGTTGTGTGAAAATGCGTCATTTTTGTGCTTGAAAAATCAAGCTTACTAGATTTAAAAGTACATATTTATATTTTGTCTTTGAATGTTTCAAAGGTTTATGTTTATGTTGATAAATTGATTGCAAGAAGTTGGGTTTGATGTGATTATAGTTTGAAGTATTCAAATTGATTTTCAAGTTTTTAGTTTTAAAAATGACCAAATAAATAGTGTCAAACCAACCCAAATCATTTCAATTTTAAAGTTTAAAAGATTTAGCTTCCGCTAAAGTTAAGTTTCAAGTTAAGAGGGTTCGCTCCTCGAATGCCTTCTTCCCTATCAAGATAGGCTTACAGGGATTCGTTGGGGTGCCCGGGCGTACCATTCGGATAGGAGCCTAATGGCGGTCCGGATTGGGGCGTTTCAAGGTGGTATCAGAGCCTGGTTTTCAGAAAGAGTTTAGGAAGCTTTAAAAGTTGTTTTGAGTCAAGTTTTTCAAGATTTCAGGAGTTTAAAGTTTTCAATTCATGTACTGCATGATTTCTTAAATGATTTTTATGCATTAAAAAGTCTCATGTTTATGCATGCGTGAATCTTACAGAAGCATGCAACGCCGAGGTAGCTCGAGGACGAGGAAGGCAGTCGTAGAGGCACCCACACCAGGAGAGGAGCATGTTGATAAGTCTGTCAATGTGCCTAGTAGCTCTTCACACCCAGAACCATCACCTCAGCCTGATAGGCCCGAGCGACCGCAAGTGGATGTGGAGCACTTAGCAGCGGTAATTAATCAGCCGCGAGAGGGTCGAGTGACCATAAAGCGCGCCCAGAAGTTAGGCGCTAAGACCTTTGATGGCACAGGAGAGCCAGAGCAGGCACTCTCATGGCTAGAGGCTAATGAAGAGATATTCAGAGTTATGAGATGCTAAGATGAACAGAGAGTGGAATTCTCAGCCTTCCTACTCAGAGACAGTGCTAAGGAGTGGTGGAAGGCACATGAGAGGTCGCATTCAGAGGGAGTTACTTGGGCAGATTTTCAAAAGGAATTCAAGAATTAGTTCTTCCCTAAAGCATATAAGGATGCGAAGATTAAAGAATTCTTCAGGTTTGAACAGTGTAACCATTAGGAATCAATAACCGCTACCGCGTATTGATGACTTATTTGATCAGTTACAGGGTGCCAAGGTATTCTCTAAGATTGATTTGAGGTTAGGTTACCATCAATTGAAGATACGCAGGGAAGATGTGCCTAAGTCAGCCTTTAGGACTCGATATGGGCATTATGAGTTTTTGGTGATTCCATTCGGATTAACTAATGCCCTAGCTGCTTTCATGGACTTAATGAACATAATTTTCAAGCCCTATTTGGACAAGTTCGTCATTGTGTTTATTGATGACATCCTAGTGTATTCAGGCAGCTACGAACAGCACGCAGAGCACTTGAGAGTCGTGCTACAGACATTGAGGGAGCATAAGTTGTATGCCAAATTCAGTAAGTGCCAGTTTTGGCTAGATAGAGTTGCCTTCTTGGGTCATGTGGTATCCGCTAAGGGTATATCAGTTGATCCCCATAAGGTAGAGGCAATAGTCAATTGGAAGCCACCCACGAATGTGACCGAGGTCAGAAGTTTCTTAGGCCTAGCGGGCTATTACCGGAAGTTCGTGGAGGGGTTTTCCAAGATAGCAGCTCCCTTAACAAAGTTGATAATAAAAAAGGAGAAGTTTGAATGGTCAGCTGCGTGCCAGAAGAGTTTTGAAGAGTTGAAACAGAAATTGACTTCGGCGTCTGTACTTACACTATCATCAGGGATAAAGGGCTTCACAGTGTATTATGATGCTTCCAGGCAGGGTTTAGGATGTGTGTTGATGCAAGAGGATAGGGTAGCAGCTTATGCTTCAAGGCAATTGAAGAAGCATGAAGTGAATTACCCAACACATGACTTGGAGTTAGCAGCTGTTGTGTTTGCTTTGAGGATTTGGAGGCAATACCTTTATGGAGTTCCCTGTAGAATCTTTACTGACCACAAGAGTTTGCAATATCTATTCACCCAGAAAGAGTTGAATATGAGGCAGAGAAGGTGGATAGAGTTGATCAAGGATTATGATTGCACTATAGAATACCATCCTGGCAAGGCGAATGTGGTGGCAGATGCCTTAAGTCGCAAGGCCACAGGTTCCTTAGCCCAGCTAAAGGCAGAATATCTCCCTCAGTTGATTGAATTGAGATCCATAGGTGTCAAGTTAGAGGTGACGAATTCAGGTGCATTACTAGCTGCATTCCATATCCGTCCAGTGTTGATTAACAAGATCAGAGAACTTCAGACCCAGGATCCTCAGTTGAGTAAGTTAAAGGGGGAGATAAAGGTTGGAAAGCAGAATAGCTTCATGTTGAAAGATGAACAGACGCTTGTCTTAGGTAATAGGTTATGTGTGCCAGATTTGGGAGATTTGAGGAACGAAATCATGACAGAGGCACACTCATCAGCTTATGTCATCCACCCAGGGAGCACAAAGATGTATCGAACTCTGAGAGACCATTATTGGTGGAAAGGGATGAAGAAAGATATAGCAGAGTTCATAGCCAAGTGTTTAACCTGCCAACAGATTAAAGTAGAGCACCAAAAACCAGCAGGTTTACTACAGTCCCTACCAATCCCTGAGTGGAAATGGGAAAGGATTACTATGGATTTTGTGGTAGGGCTCCCGAGGACACAAAGTGGGCATGATGCTATATGGGTGATTGTTGATCGATTGACGAAGTCCGCTCACTTTTTAGCGATTAAGAATACTTATTCCCTGGATAGATTGGCGTAGTTGTACGTAGATGAGATTGTAAGATTGCATGGCGCCCCAATGTCTATCATATCAGACCGAGACCCTCGATTCACATCTCGATTCTAGCCTAAGCTACAGGAAGTTTTAGGTACCAGGTTGCATTTCAGTACGGCCTTTCATCCACAAACGGATGGCCAATCTAAGAGGACTATCCAGACCCTTGAGGATATGTTAAGATCTTGTGTTATGGAATTCAGAGGGAGCTGGGATATTCACCTACCACTGATAGAGTTTGCCTACAACAACAGTTACCAGTCCAGTATAGAGATGGCACCATATGAAGCGTTGTATGGTAGGAAATTCAGAACCCCAGTTTGTTGGGATGAGGTAGGTGAGAGGAAATTGATTGGCCCAGAGATTGTCCAGATCACTACAGAAAAGATAAATGTGATCAAAGAAAAGCTGAAGATAGCCAGTGACAGGCAGAAACGCTATGTGGACAATCGAAGAAGAGATTTGGAATTTCAGGTGGGTGACAGAGTGTTCTTGCGGATCTCGGCACGGAAAGGAGTGTTAAGATTTGGGAAGCAAGACAAGCTGAGTCCGCGATACATAGGGCTGTATGAGATCGTGGAAAGGATTGGAGAGGTGGCTTATAGATTGGAATTGCCACAAGAGTTATCAAATATCCACGACGTATTCAATGTTTCCATGTTAGGAAAGTATATAGCAGATCCTTCACATATTTTTAGAGAATAGCCGATGCAACTTAGAGAGAATTTGACCTATGAAGAGCAGCCTATAGAGATCTTGGATCGTAGAGAGCAGGTGTTACGCCGTAGAGCGATACCATTGGTTAAAGTCTTGTGGAGGAATCATGGATCTAAGGAAGCTAAATGGGAGCATGAGGAGTAGATACGTGCTCAGTATCCTCACCTATTTGAGTAAAGTATGTAATTTAATTTCGACGACGAAATTTTTATAAGGAGGGGAGAAATTGTAAACCCTCTATTTTTATATTGTATGAGTTTCTCAGGAATAGTCCCTAAGTATTGATTAAAGACCCTATATGGTTTATGGAAAGACTTAAGGTCATAGACAACCCATAGGATTTGATTTAAACTCAATTGGAGATTAAACGGGAAGATAAAATGGTGAATGAAATCGAGTAAATATTTAAGGAAATAAGGGACTAAATTGAAGATAAAATTTAAAATTGTGGTCATAGTAATATTAAGCTAAAAGCTAAGGGAGGAGAATGAAATTTTCTAGGGCGTAAGTGGAATTATTGAGATTGTTGGGGAGGAAATTAGAAGCCAAAAAGATGATAGTTGACTTTGAAAAAATAAAAACAGAACCAGATCAAAGCTGTCTCAAACGCGAAAAAGAAGAAGAAAGAAAGAAGAAGAAGAGAAGAAGAAAGAAGAAGAAGAGAAGAAGAGGAAGGAGCTGACGCCGACGCCGCTGCCGTGCCGTCCAGCCACCAAGCTTGAGTGGAAGTGAAGCTGATCTTGCTGCAAACCAGTGCTGAAACTGAGTTGAGTTGCCGACGAATCAGACCTGATCGGCGAGGAAGAAAACAGCGACAAGCTGCCGTTCGGTAGCCTGCAGTCCAGCGCGCGATACCCATCTGATTCTCCCCCATTACCAGATGCAACCGAGCTTGAAACCAACTCTCCACCCGCGCGAATAGACAGCACATCGACAATAGAAACCGACGCCGATCGACGGCAAAAATAGCTGCAAGTTACGGCGAAGTCAAGAGGGAAAGCGAGAGAGGAAGAGAGGAGGAAAAAGACGAAGAAAAATCAGTCCAATTTTAGCCCAGATCTGTCACCAAAACCACTCTAAAATCAGTCTCAAAGCGAAGTGAATGCGAAAGAAAAAGGGGTGAGTTATTTAAGTTTGAAATTGATGATTTTGTTGGTGATTTAAGTTGAGTTCGAAATGGGTTTCGTTATGATTTGGTTATTAGTTGTTTTTGAGTGAAAATCAGTTGAGAAATAAGTGGATTTAAGCATATTAGAGTTTAGAAAACCAAGAAAATATCAAGGATTGAGAGAGAAACCAAAACGTGCGCTAAACTAGTTTAAAGGGCAATTTTGTAAATTGGCCCATATGGCGTCCGTTGAGAGTTTGGATGACCCTAATGAGTTTAATTAGGCGTATTGGGATTAATAAAAGTCGAAGATTAAATTAAGGAATCAAAAATGGAGAGTTACGCCTAAAAAAGGGTCACTTAGGGAGGATTATGTAATTTTTATTATTTCGAGTTTCCAGAAGTTGACGCAAATGTAAATTTACGTATAAATGTGTTGTGTAGGTGAAGAGCATCCGACCAGATCACGAGAGGGCTTTTAGAGCTCATCTGAGTTAAGCCCAAGTTTAAGGTGAGTGCACTTTCAAAGAGTTTTCTAAAGTGATTTTATGCTTTCGCATTGATAAGCTAGATTTTATGCTTTTGCATGTATAAGTTCTTGTATTTAAATACATGTATTGTATTTGTAAAGTAAACAAGTCCAAGGACTCAAGTTTAAAGCTTTCAAGTTAAAGCTTTTGTGCTTGTGCACCAAGTATAAAGATTTGTAAGGCATGACATTAGAGAAAATAAAGTTTTCAAAGGCCATAAGTACCCACCAGTTTATCGAGTTCAGACCCGTACGGTATATCCCACTTAGTAAGGCAAGGGTTGGGGGAAACGAGTCACTAACTGTGTGGTTAGAGTTATGAGTGAATGTGTCGCCCCTACTTTGTGGGATATGGTCTCGTACTACGGTTAGCGATGCAGCATTCCGCACGTAGTTACTGAGAGGTGTTAGAGAGTTGGTTGCGGTGGATGTCAGATACATCGCCTTGTGACCTACCACACCTGCGGCCTTAGCTAAGTCGCCGTGTGGTCAAGAGATTAGGGTTACGAATGGTGCTTTTATAAAGTTCAGTTATTCTAAGTATATTCAGATTTATGCTTTTCAAATTTATTATAAATTGTTTATATTAATGCTATGCAATTGAATGAGATTTAAGCTTTACATGTTCTAAGAAATAGAAACTTTTATTAAAGTTTTCTAAGGAGGAAGTTTTTGAAAAGTAAAGTTAAGTTTATAAACTATTGCACTCACTGACCTTTATAGCTCACTCTTCAAATTGTTTATAAAAATCTCCTCAGGTACTCGTGTGGGTGAAGACTGGTGAAGCCTCCCTCCTTCGTATTCAAGTGGGCGCAAGTGTTGACATTTGTTGCTTGAAGCATGTAATATGCATATTTTGGGTTTTTGTATATTGCAAATGTTTGTGCATTTTGTATAGAAAGAGTTATACTTTTAAAGTTGTGTGAAAATGCGTCATTTTGTGCTTGAAAAATCAAGCTTACTAGATTTAAAAGTACATATTTATATTTTGTCTTTGAATGTTTCAAAGGTTTTGTTTATGTTGATAAATTGATTGCGAGAAGTTAGGTTGGATGTGATTATAGTTTGAAGTGTTCAAATTGATTTTCAGGTTTTTAGTTTTAAAAATGACCAAATAAATAGTGTCAAGCCAACCCAAATCATTTCAATTTTAAAGTTTAAAAGATTTAGCTTCCGCTAAAGTTAAGTTTCAAGTTAAGAGGGTTCGCTCCTCGAATACCTTCTTCCCCATCAAGATGGGCTTAGAGGGATTCGTTGGGATGCCCGGACGTACCATTCGGATAGGAGCCTAGTGGCGATCCGGATTGGGGCGTTTCGCCTAAGCAATCTAGTAGTGGACCCAGCAGGGGAGTACCACCCAAATGACAGCCTGGAAGACCCCGTACCCAATCTAAAGTTTATATAGTTACCCAGCAAGAAGCAGCTGCCACCCTAGATATGGTCACAGGTATCATTTCTCTATGTGATCTGAATGCACATGTACTGATTGACTCAGAAGCTAAACATTCTTTTATGTCAGTAGGGTTTGCTACTAAGGTTAGAGTAGAAAAGAAACCCTCAAATTGTACCAATCTAGTATCCCTGCCCATAAGTGATTCGCTTATAGCAGATAAGGTTTATATGAGTAGCAAGGTGAATATAGTAGGTCAAGAGTTTGAAGCAGACCTGATTTTACTAGACATACATGACTTTGATGTCATACTAGGTATGGATTGGATGTCTAAGTATCGAGCCACAGTGGACTATTATAGAAAGGAAGTGGAATTCAACAGACCTGGGGAACCAGATGTAATTTTCTGTGGTGTGAGAAAGATGTTTCCCACAAGTATGATTAGTGTGATGAAAGCGAATACGATGCTTAGAAAGGTGTGTCAAGGGTACTTAGCCTATACAGTGGAACCAGATAATAGTGAGTTGAGATTAGAAGAGGTTCTAGTAGTTAGAGAGTATCCATATGTCTTCCTAGAGGACCTTCCAAGGCTACCACCAGGTAGAGAGATAGAGTTTGAGATAGAGTTAGCTCCTAGTACAGTGCCCATTTCTATAGCGCCATATAGAATGACACCAGTAGAATTGAAAGAGCTAAAGGTCCAGATGGAAGAATTAGTAAGTAAAGGATTCATTAAGCCGAGTACTTCACCTTGGAGAGCCCCAGTGTTGTTTGTAAAGAAGAAATATGGGAGCCTTAGGTCATGTATAGATTACAGACAACTGAACAGAGTTAATATCAGGAATCAGTATCCGTTACCAAGAACTGATGATCAGCTTCAGGGAACCGGGGTGTTTTCAAAGATTGATTTAAGGTCAGGGTACCATCAATTGAAGATTTGAAGAGAAGATGTCCCTAAGGTGGCCTTTAGGACTCGATACGAATATTTTAAGTTCTTAGTGATACCATTTGAATTAACAAATGCCTAGTAGCTTTTATGGATTTGATGAACAGAGTCTTCAGGCCTTACTTAGACAAGTTTGTGATTGTCTTCATAGATGACATATTGGTTTATTTAGGTAGTCAAGAGGATCACACTGAGCACCTTAGAGTTGTATTGCAGACTTTACGGGAGCACCAGTTGTATGTCAAGTTTAGTAAGTGTTAGTTTTGGCTGGACAAGGTAGCATTTCTAGGTCATGTGGTATCAGTAGAGGGAATATCAATAGATCTCTAGAAAATAGAAGCTATAATGAATTGGAAGCCATCCACGAACGTGACAGAAGTTAAAAGTTTCTTGGGATTAGCTAGTTATTACAGAAAGTTCATGAAAGGGTTTTCAAAGATAGTTGCTCCTTTGACGAGATTGACAAGAAAAGAAGAGAAGTTTGTATGGTCAGATGAGTGTCAACGCAGTTTTGATGAGTAAAAAAGGAGATTGACCTCGGCGTCTGTACTTACACTTCCATTAAGGGATGATGGATTTATGGTTTATTGTGATGCCTCCAGATAGGGTCTAGGGTGCGTGTTGATGTAGAATGAGAGAGTGATAGCTAATGCATCTCAACCATTCACAAAGCATGAACAGAATTATCCGACATGTGACCTGGAATTAGCAGTTGTAGTGTTTGCTTTGAGGATATAGAGACACTACCTTTATGGCGTACCCTGCAGGATCTTTACAGATCATAAGAGTCTACAATACCTGTTTACACAGGAAAAGCTCAATATGAGACAGAAAAGATGAATAGAGCTCATAAAAGATAATGACTGCACCACTGAATATCACCTTGGAAAAGTGAATGTGGTAGCGGATGCATTGAGCCGTAAGTCCACAGGTTCATTAGCCCAGCTGAAGGTAGAGTATTTGCCTATGTTAGTAGAGTCATGATCCATAGGTGTTAGATTGGAAATGACGAACTCAGGAGCCTTATTAGTAGTATTTCATGTTCGTCTAGTGCTAGTAGATCAAGTAAGAGAACTTTAGATCCAGGATCCATACTTAACTAAGCTTAGAGATGAGATAGAATTTGGGTAACAAAGTAACTTCTTAGTGAGAAATGATGGGACACTGGTTATGGGATAAAGATTATGTGTGCCCAATGTGGGAGATCTGAAAAAAGAGATAATGGAAAAGGCACATTCATCAATACATACCATGCATGCAGAGAATCACAATAGATTTTGTGGTAGGGCTTCCACAGATTTAGAGCGGGCATGATGCTATTTAGGTGATAGTTGACAAATTGACAAAGCCTGCTCACTTCTTAGCCATTAAGAATACTAATTCCCTGGAGAAGTTTGCTCAGTTGTATGTGGATAAGATTGTGAGACTGCATGGCACACCAGTATCTATTGTCTCAGACAGAGACCCACGGTTTACCTCCAGATTCTGGCCGAAGTTACAAGAAGCATTGGACAACAGATTGAAGTTTAGTACGACCTTTCACCCACAAACAGATGGGCAATCAGAGAGAACAATCCAGACGCCTGAAGACATGTTAAGAGCCTATGTTATAGAGTTTAAAGGGAGCTGGGATACCTACCTAGCTTTGATAGAGTTTGCCTACAACAACAACTATCAATCTAGTATTGGCATAACACCATATGAAGCATTGTATGGCAGAAAGTGTAGAACCTCAATTTGTTGGGATGAAGTGGGTGAGAGAAAGCTGATTGGCCCAAAGATTGTCCAAGTCACAACTGAGAAGATTAATGTAATTAGAGACAGGTTGAAGATAGCAAGTAATAGGCAGAAAAGCTATACGAACAATCGAAGAAGAGATTTAGAATTCCAAGTGGGTGATAGAGTGTTCTTGCGGATCTCACCATGGAACGAAATATTGAGGTTTGCAAAGCGAGAGAAATTGAGTCCGCGATATATTGGGTCATACGAGATTGTGAAGAGAGTAGGTAAAGTGGCATACCGCTTGAGGTTACCACCAGAGTTAGCCAACATTCATGATGTCTTCCATGTTTCCATGCTTCGTAAGTATGTAACTGATCCTTCACATATATTAAAAGAGCAGCTAGTACAACTGAGAGAGAATTTGACCTATGAAGAGCAACCAATGGAGATCTTAGATCGAAGAGATCAAGTGTTGCGTAGCTAGGTCTTTCTATTTGTGAAAGTATTGTGGAGGAACCATGTATCAAAGGAAGCTGCATGGGAGCATGAGGAGCAAATATATACTTAGTATCCTCACCTATTCGATCTAGGTATGTAATTTTAATTTCGAGGACGAAATTTTTATAAGGAGTGGTGAAATTGTAAGCCATCAATTTCTTTTTATAATTACTCTAGTACTAGACACTAAGTGATATTTTGAGATCCTAATTGATCAATAAAAGTGTCCAATAATGTAGAGAAATATTTAGAGATTGATTAAACCTGATTGTGGAGTAAATAAATAGAAGGGTAAAATGGTCATTTATATTGGAGTCCTTATGAATTAGTGTGATAAGGGACCAAATTGAAGCAAGTATATTATATTTAGGGTCAAGATAGAATTAAGCAAAGTTTAAAGACAAAAACCAAATTTTCAATGACACAATGGTCATTTAGAAAAAGTCATAAATATATAAAGCGAAAGTTTCCAAACACTTGGCCAATTTTTTCGAAAACAAACGTGAGAAACCGTGGAGAGAAAGAGAGAGTGTTCGGCCAAGCAATAAGAGAAAGGGATCAAGCTGGTTTCAAGCAATCTTTGAGCTTCAATCTAAGAGTTTAAGCTACCCTAAGCTAGAAGACCAAGTCTAGAACAAGAATCAAGCCAAAAAGAGGTAAGTTTCATGACTTTGAACCCATTTGAATGATAGTTGATTGTTAAGGGTTTGATGAAATGCCTAAGTGATTTAGCATGAAAAATTTGAATGAAATAGACTTGGTATGTATAAGGCCATGCAAGGCCATAAAGAAGGGTATGTAATGCCAATGAAATCTAAGGGTTTTAAGCATGATTCCACGATGAGTCTATGTTAGAGAAACCTAAGACAAACTTATGAAAGTGTTAGAAAATAATATAAACAACATTCCAATCGGTAGCCTAAATGAAGAGCAATAGTTATTAGGTAATACCACTTCTCTTATGTGTTTGAAGGCTTTAAATGAGTATAATTGAGTGTAAATAACACTAAGGGAAAGAGAAGTGAGATTAGAAGTGAAAAATGCAAAAGTTGACCTTAAATTAGTGTCGAAAAAAGGGCGTTTTAGCTAGAAATCACCCGATAGCCGTTTCTTTTCAAATTGACTTTTGGACCAATCTAAGTGAGAGTTAAGGAGATGAATGGAGCAAAAATAGAGAGAAGAAAGACTAGGGATTGCTCCCTACATCACATTCGGCCAAAGGGGTTCTAATTTTATCAATTTTCGATTCGAGCTTCAGAAAATTATTTCGGGCATATGGGTGTGTTCCTAGGTGAGAATAAGTAAGGATTATGGAAAGAAATCAAAAGTTTAAAGCCTTGGTAAACTTAAAACCAAGAAGAGAAGGTTCTAGGGAAAATTTCACTAATATGAGTCAATTGAGTTAGAAGCTTTTTAATGAATTTTGTGAAGTTAAATTTAGCCTATTCTAAGCTAAAATGTGATGTGTAGATGAGGAGGAAGCAAGCGGAGCAAGAGAAGGCCATTAAAGCTCCTTATACGAAGTTTGAATTGGTGAGTGCTACACTTTATGTTTTTAAAGTGTTTGTAATTGCTTTGTAAAGTTTATTTAGTATTTGAAAAGTTAAAAGAAAAGTTTTTATGAGATTCGAGCTTAAAAGCTCTAGTTTATAATTTTTAAAATTTGAGATATTTTCGGTCTTTTGTACTTAGCAAAGCTATTTTGTGCTTGTTGCACTTAAAAGAAATAAGTTTTAGTGCTTAATGCAGTCAGAAATGAGTTTTGGTGCTTATAACACTTAGAAATAAGATTTAGTGCTTAATGCACTCAGAAAATAGATTTTGTGCTTATGCACTAGAAAGATAAAGCAAAAATAAGTTTTCAAAGGCCATGAGTATACCCTTAGATTTTAGATTTAAGATTTAGACCCGACCGGTATATCCCGCTCTAGTATTGCAAAGTCCTATGAGAATGCATAACTAACTTAGGGGGAAATCGAGTCTGTCGTGTCGTCTCTACTTGTGTGGGATATTATCTTGCACTATAGTTAGTAATGTAGAATTCCGCACATAGTCATGAAATGTCTCAAGTAGCGTTACGGTTGGTGTCAGTTCAAAATTGTCACGTGACTCCACGTCAGCTAACATTAGCGTAGCTATCAAGTGGTTGTAGCATTTATAGGTACGAATGGTGCTTTTAGAAAGAAAAGCTAGCAATCGAAATTTAGAAAGCAAAGAGAAGCATTTTCAGATTTTTATTACGAGAAATGAACTTGTTTAGCATTTTGTATGCTTTACAATTCATAAGCTTTCTATGAAATTTCATAAGCTTTCTATGAAATTTTATGAATATATGAGTTTTACAAATTTTTTATTTCATGCTCTGCATTGAAATGAGATTTAAATTTGAGACGTTTTAAGAAATAGAGATTTACTTCCAAATGTTTTAAGGAGGTGTTTTAGAAATAAAAGCTTTTAGTTGAGAAAGAAATATAAGCACTCATTGAACTCCCAAAGCTCTTAGTTTTTTTGTTTTTCTCTTAAAAACCTCCTCAAGTACTGATGTGGGTGACCAAGATGAGAGGGCGTCTCCAGAAGAGTAGGTGGGCATGACACGAGAATGCTTCTGAACAGTTTACATTTTTCATAATTTGTAGCGTAAAGGAATCATTTGTAAACATATTTTTCAGTTACAAATGAGCGGTAAATGTTTATCCATTAGATGAAAGTTTTAATCTCTTTTGAAGAAATTGTGTAAGTTTACAAATTACTTGATTATGATTTCATGGTTTTGAACTTTGATGAAATGGAATTGTGATTTGAAATGTATGTTTGTGGCTAAGGAAGTTGGGTTGTGATTAAGAAATGTTTAGAAGTGCAAATTTCTTTTACAGGTTTTGGTAATGTTAATGAAACAGCCGTTATGCTGTCGGATTTTGAGTTTTATAAAATGATTTGGATTTAGAAATTGAAATGAAAATTTAGTTTTAAAACGAAACCAACCTAACTATTGTTATAAGAAATATTGATTGAATTAGTTTGGAAGCGAAAGTTTTAAAGGTTCGCTCCGCGAATTTCTCTTAGCCAGACTAATAGGGTTTAAGAGGGATCCGTTGGGGTGCCAAGTGAGGCCTACAGAATAAAAGTTTAAAGAGATCCGGATTGGGTCGCGTCATTGTCCAAGGTCTTCGATTCAATGCGCACCTTTCCCACTAAACAGTTGGTGGGCAATTTTCTAGTTCTTCCTCCCACTTGGTAGTCTCTAGTTCTGATCGTACAATAGTACTCCGACTAAGAGAGTTCGATAAATAATTACAATATATGTAATATGTACTTGTAATATGTCAAACCCCCAAAAAAAAAAAGAAAAAAAAAAAAACATTTGGCTGCCCAAGTTATTTCTTGTAATTTTTTTTTTTTAATTAATCAATGGGCACTTTGCAACTGACTTGTTCTTCCATATCCAATTGTTATGAGTTCATAATTGTTGTGGGATTTACTTCATCTACTTTATTCATTAGAGGTTGTGAGTTCTCCCTTCTCATATCTCGAATTTACTATAATATTTCAAAAAAAAAAGTCCATACCATACAAAACTGTTGTGAGAGTCTAAACCAAACAAAAGAAATGTAATTCCAAGCTTTTTGTTAAAATTTTATAGTCATTACTTTTTATGTATTTTTTGAGAACAGGTAGAATAACCCAAACACTAGTACACTATATTTTGACATTCAATTCAATATAATATCATTCCATAGATTTTATATTTTCAATATGAGATTCATCCTATTTTTCTTTCTTAACATGTGGGAGTTTCTAACACTTTTAGTTTCCATGAAGTCAATATCCAATTCCTTCAAGATAATGAAAATACACAATCATGATAAATGAATTATCTACGATAAAGAGAATGTTCCAATTAGAGAGAAAGCTTACCTTGAAGATCAATAATCGCATTCAGTTTGTTGTACCCTAGCCATAATTCTTCTAATGATGATAGTGCGCCTAGACCTATGACGAATAAGAGCTAGAGTAAATGATTTTCTAATTGAATGTTGTCTAAAGCAATGTTGAAATAAATGAGATAAGAATTGAGGTAAATTGTAATAAAGTTAAAAGGTTATATATATATATGTATATATATGTGTGTGTGTGTGTGTGGATATATGCATGTATATATATATACACTAAGAATTTCTCTCTCATATTAAATTTAAATACAATAGGTGAATTTGATTGATGATCCTATCAATATAAAAGTTATAGCACACTGACCATAAAAGCTATATGTATATATTTATTTATTTATATTTCTGTTTTGTTAAGTTTTGCTTTATTGTAAAATATATAGAAAGTTATTTTAGGGTGCAAGTGCAACAGCAAGGCAGAAGAGCCAAATCACCCTCTTAAACAAGATAGCTTTGGAATTAATATATAAAAGTTAGTTTGTAACTTGGTAAGGGAATTATATATATATATATATATACATGAAAAAAAACATGTTGATTAGAGTTTGAAATTCAATTGGAAGAGCGAAATTGAACAAATAGAGTAAGCTTTTACTAATGACTTTTAGTGAGTAGGGAAAAAGTAAAAATTTGATCATTTTTTTCAGATACTATTTAAATAATGCTTTAAAATTTGATTTTTTTTTTTTCTAGATACTATTTAAATAATGCTTTTTAGAGATTTTTCATTCCATATCTATTTTAGAGTATATTTGGTTTGTACATTTTAAAATCTAAAACCTCTTCTAATTAAGATATGACCCTACAACATCAATTTAAGAAAATAATAAACATGTATTATGTAATAAAAAAAAATTCACTTTATGTGCTATAATACAGCTTTTTCAATTATTATTTTCTTAAGAAAGTTGAATTAAAATTAATAAATAATTAAACTTATTGTAAAATAAAATAAAAACTTAAAATAATAAATTGATAAAATTTAATACGAAATAAAACCCATTATATCAAAATAATAGAGTGACATAAAAGCTATCACTTACTTCTAGTATTTTTTGTTTCCCTAAAATTATTAAATCTAAGATCAATTGCATATCTAGGAATGTGATTGTAATAGGCTGATTACAGAGTAATTAAATGCTAATATAACGCAGATAGGTCTCTCAATTTCCTCCAACCATTGTAACAGTGGAAAAACAGTTATCACCAATTTAAGTTCACTTGAGCAAAAAGACTATAGTTAAATCTTAATTTGTGTGAGTGATTTAAACTGATTGAACTGAGAAATATATATATATTTTTTCATGTAAGTAAATCAAATTTTGTTTGCATAAACGCCTTGAGTATATTAAATAAAGTTGTCAACCTTGTTGTCATAGACACTCGTGTGCAAAGTCTCTACTTTGCTTAAAGAGTATAATTCTAAAAAGTGTTGTTGAACATAATTAATGAAAAATGGAAAAAGAAAACACATGATAAGTGTTTTTCTCAAATTAATAATTAAATCAAATAATTGAAATTAGAAAATTAATCACATGAGAGATTATTATCATGTATCATTTGATGATAGTGAATATTCATTCAGTCTGGCGCAACGTCTTAGGTTCAAAGTACATGAGAGATCACTATCTTATATCGTTTGATGGAAAATAATACTAATCACATGAGAGCTCAACATATATATATATATATATATTATTTACTTAAATTAAGGTCTTAAAGATTATATCTGATTTAGATGAGATTTTAGAATCTATAACTGAACAAGTTGAGTCTCGGAACACTTTTGGTATAAAACTTTTTTAAAATACACTATCTAAACAATAATTGAAAAAAAAAAAATGGACTTCCTTTCTAGGGCTAAATTAAAAAAAGCAAAACCTTAATCTAACAACACAATTTTGCTATTTCATATTTTTCTCCTTTACTAAGTGAACCACATATATATATATATATATATATATATAAGAAAAAACATTGTATATCATTCCACCCCTATCATGCTTAGCAAGGTGATCTTGCTTATCTGTCTGACTGTTGCACTCTAAAAAGCGTTTTGTCTTCAATTGGTTTTGCGCATATCTCTCGATATCATTCATGTGAGTGTGATTTTATTCTAATTTTATTTAACTACTAAGAAAATGAAAAATGAAAAAAATGAAATTAAATATTACCATATATTTAATCTAGACTTTCAAAGACTTTTATAGAATTAAAATGAACTTGATGGATGTAGAATATATGTAGATATATATATATATATATCAACTTCTCTAAACAAATATGCGTAACCTATATCTCTAACCTTGCTGTTGAAGGATAATTTTGTTATAAAAATTTTAGTAGAGAATGGGTGTTTTATGGAATGTAATAAACCCAACAACTTGCCTTTCATACATAATTAACTTGATAAAAAAATCACAAACTACTCCTTCAATTTTCAAATTCAAATTGTATTTTATGCCAAAGTGATAGAACAAATTCTTGTTTTCTATGGAGAAGGCCAATGACACCCTCCAAGTTTTTTAGGAGCATGTAGACAATCTTGTCTTCACCAGTAGAACTTCATAATTATTGAGAAGTGATAATAAATATTGCTGTTTTTTAGTTTTATAGTTTGTTTTCAAAATTAGATAAAGTGATCGCACAAACATAATAAAAAGTAATTAATTTGCACTTTCATTGGTACCTTTGGAGAACACAACGTTTTCAATCTCATTTTGGCTCAAGTCCAAATACTGCAAATTGTTACAGGACGCTAGACCTGCGAAGAATCCAAACAAAGTTAATAATAAAAATCTTAATAATACAAGATAATTTTTTTTTTCAAACCTAAATTTAAAAGGCGTAAATTGAGTTGCTCAGAGAATATAAGTTATAATTCAAAGTTTTTAATTTATTATTTATTTTCTTTTAGAAGAACAAATCTATAAATTTTTTTGTACATATAGTTAAAACATATGAAGACAGAAATTCGAATAAAAACTACCATATATATATACTTGATTTTAAGAAAGTAATATTCTTTGTAAAAATATATCAGCCAAAGATAAAACTCAGTGTTTTAAAAATATTTGAAAAAATATATATTACAAACGGGTCTATTAAAGAGGAAAAAATCTTCCATAGGACTATCCGCAGCTGATATAATGCGACAGACCAATGAAATAGTATCATTTTCTTTTCTCTCATTCTTCCCATTGGTCTTTTATTTTTTTGTCACTCTTTCCATTGATCTATCGCACCACATTAGCCGTGGGACAATTTCATAGAAGATTTTTTTGTTAAAGAGAAAGAAGGGGAGGAAGCAATGCACTAAGCATTGTGCCCTACCCACATGCCTAGCTTGCCAACTATTAACTCTATTTCCTATCCTTAGTCTTTTCATCATTTATACTTTATAATTAAATGTAAATTGCTCTGTATTCTAACTCTAATTCTTTCCTTTGAAATTGCTTTATATTTTATCAACTTTGTTTCCTTTGAAATTTCTCACAACACTCTCATCTCTCATTTCATCTACTTTCAACATCAACCTCCTATTCAGTTCTTCTCTGCGGTAACATTTTGCCGCCTAAGTTAACTTTTATATAAGTTAATTCTTATATATATATATATATATACACACACATATATAGACACATTATACACTGTACTTAGGGTATCGGTATATTTGACCAAAAAAAAAAAAAAAAGTGATTGCATTATAAAATTACTAATTGTAATTTATTATATCTATATTCATTGAATAAAAACTCAGCTGAGTAGGTAGAGTTTTCGACCAGAAATTGTGATCCTATAACCCCTTGATCTAGGGCTCTAGTCGGACCAGGTTAGCACTTAGTCAAGTTGGTTGAGTACTTGGACCAACTCAGTCCAACTCTACCAACTCGTTCCAACTGAGATTTAAGAAATAAAATAAAAGATCAATAACTGACTCACTATAATTGATCACACCATTTTGATACTTAATTTTCGCATCCAAACCTTAGTTTTTCGCTTGATTTTCGAGTGGATTTCAGTTTGTTTAATGTGTTTGTTACATTGTTTCAGAAAATAAATTAGGAAGTGGTATGTGTGCGATAAATTTGACTTGAACCAATTTCAAGGCAAAAAAGTGAACAGATCAACACCATCAAGCAAGTGATTTTCACTAAGGAATGTACATGGAAATGGGATAAAAAATTGTGCCAAAATAGCCTCCATTTATTGCTCGCTTGCAGCCCCTTTGTGCATATCAAATAGCTCATGTTTCTACCAAGCGCTCATCTAACAGCCTACTTGCACAATAGCACTCCAACCAGCCTAACTTGTTGTTTTGTTTCTACCATGCATGCCAACACAGCAGCTCCTTGGCTCACCAGCATGTGTAATAGCTCCACAACATGTTTTTCCAACCTAGCAATGTGCACATCCACTGGCCAACCTCTCATACAACATGTCATACACCCTGCCAACATCAAGGCACGCCTACCTATGCTCTTTTGCACCATTTTGTGCCCCAGGCAGCACACCCAAGCCTTTTCCTCCAACAGGTATCCTCACTAGACAACATATAGATCAACCTGTCATCACTTTGCACAACTTGTTGCATGCTTGCCAGTGCGCCTACTTGCCAAGCAGCTCCTATCCCAACGCATCTCCTACATTGCTCTTGTTTTTGCGTGCAACCTCACATGCTTCTTCACTAAGTTATGAGCCAAGGAGCGCCATACACTGCTAACCCATTCCAACAGCATGCAAAACATTTTCAACAAGGGTAATTTTGATCTTTCACCCTCATTCTCATGCCCTAATTCAAGGAGACTATAAATACACCAATCCACACCATTCTTAGTGGTTTTAAGGGGTTGAGAATAGAGCTTTAATGCCTTTTTTCTCACCCTTGACTCTCAACCTAAATCACCTTTATTTCACCTTCAAACTTCACCTACCAACATCTTATAGCCATACTTTATAGAGAAATCTTTGCATGAGAATGAGCTCCATGGATTCAAACTTGAAAGAGTGAGATTCATGGGTTGTTTTCTTAACTTCTCTTGTGTATTTACAATTTTTTCTTTGTATGTGTCCATATATTTCATGTTATGTTGGGATGATGATGGATTCTGATTGTTAATATTAATAGATTTGATTATTATAGCTTGAAGATGATGTGCATGTTCAGCAAGGATTTTAGAACTTAATACTTGTATATGATTGGCCACCAAATGTATGATTTGAGCTAGTGTGTTGAGATTGGAAGGAATTGCATACAAATTGCTTGATAAAATGTCTACCCTAGGTTGGGAAAGGGAAATAAGTCACTCGTGTGATAGTCGAGATGCTGTGAGTGCTCGAGTGATAGCCAAGTTTCTTATAAAAATACCAATCTGATTTGAGTAGTAGATTATCTTGAACCTAATGAGCTATTGTTCATTTGATAGCCATCAGAAGATAAGTGTCAATGGACAAGAGTATGTTCAATACATTACCGAAAGAGTTGTATTGAGAGAATTAGTGATAAACTAACGACAAACACAACCGATAAATTTTCGATGCTTTGATGATTAATTTCTATGTCTAAGTGGAATTCGGAACCCTAGCACACATTTACTTGTTTTTATTTATTTATTTTCATCTATGACTAGTTTGGTAATCAATTCTCATGTCCCTATGGAGACGATCCCGTAACCACTATATAACATTTATATGATTTGTATACTTATGATGTTTTATTACTAAATAGGAACTTAAAAGTAACCAATAATAACCACCATGCTTCACCATCATACCAATCACCCTACTACCATACCAATCACCTCACCACCATACCATAAATCTCTCAAACTAGTCATCACCATTCAAAGAAACTCGACGGTGGAGTAGTAACAGAGGAGAGAGAGATGGAGTGGTGCAGGGGGGTGGATGACAAAAATCTGCTTGTCTTGCAGCGGAGGTGAAAGAGCAGACGAAGACCGGAGAGGCGAGATGGTGGTGGTGGTGGAGATTGTGAGACATGCAATAATGGTGGCTTATTTACCGATGTAGACCATGGTGGATGATGGAGGCCAGCAATCTTGGTTGTTGATGTCGATGGGAAGTGTGTATGAAGGGTCCATGTTTGTTTTGTTTGAGATGGTGGTTGAGTGGGGTTTAAAGGATGATAGAGAGAGGTGGAGGTGATTTGAGAGAGTAAGAGAGAGAGAAAATTGGTTAAGGTAATTTGGTCAACTTTATATATATATATATATTATGACAAATTTCACAAATGCCCCTGAAGTTTGATAAAATTTAATAGTAAAAATTATCAAATGACCTTTGACACTTAAAGAAATATTAGTTTACATTATCAGATTTCAAAAATAATAAATTTGCCCCCAAAACAGTATTTGTCGAGTAGCTAATTACTAGCTATTCACTAGGTCATTGGTCAAATAGTGAGTAGCGAGTTTTTAAATAATGTTTGTATTATATCTTATTACAACTAAATATGCCTTATTACATTCACTTATTTTTTGATCAAATGTATTGATACTCAAGGTGTACCCAAGAAGACCCAATATATATATATATATATATATATTATTGGTGGGCATTTTGCTATTGACTTGTTCTTCTATAACCGATTGTTGTGATTTCAAAACTGTTATGGGATTTACTTCATCTACTTTCCTTTATATTAAAATGTTTTAGAGATTGATTAAGACCATGTATTGGAGTTAAGTTGATGGGCAGACTGTATTTCAATTTATTTAGATAAATTTATATAGTCTTTTATCTGTAATCTTATTAAATGGTATTTTTGTAATAAAACTTTTATGAAAGAATGAGTGTTTTACTTAAGGTATTAATCTCAAATACTTGCCTTTAATACAAAATATCTCAAAATCTCAAATTAATTAACAAATTCAAAATATCTTTTAAGTGAAAAAATAAAAATGATAGAACAAATTCTTCTTTTCTATTGTGTTTGAAGGATGTAAGGCGAACTCATTAGTGTAGAAGCGCAGGTGATTTCCTCTTTGTGTTGGAGGAGCTCTTACAAAATTTACGCTAGGCCACACATTAAACTCAGTTTTTTGTTCAGTAGTGAAATTGTTGTTATTGATTTTTGTAGTTTATTTTAAAAATTATATAGTTAAAGTGCTTAAATGAAAGTAAAAAATAAACAATTTTTATTTTTTTAATACTTCAGAGGAACAAAACTTTCTCAATTTCATTGTCGCTCAAGCATAAATACTGTTCATATAAAATTTATAAGAAAACTCATAAAAGTATATTTAATAGGAACTTTGTTTCAACTAATAATGGCTAAAAAAATTTGCTTCAAAGCTTTTAGTTTAATCAAATTTAAGACCGAACTTTGGCATATTCATCACATATTCAATCTTTTTAAATTTCTATACAAAGAGATAAGATAAGGTTAGTCAAATAATATGCCCCTCACATTTATATTTTAGAGATTGCAAGTTCGAGTTATAAACCTCCCCCAAACTCTAAATTATTGTAATTGTTTAAAAAATAAAAAATCTACAAAAAAAGAAGATAAGAAAGCAACATACCTGTAAGATCAACTATTGCTGTCAAATTGTTGGAGCTCAAACTTAGAGTGTTCAAGTTGCTCAATTTTGAGAGCTTGTCTAAACCTATAACATAGATGATAATTAATTATTTAAAAACATTTTTCAAAGCTATCAATGTAACAAAAAAAATTTTAACTCAAGTAATATGTAGAAACACACGCACTTAAAAGATGAATATCCATATGTAAAAAATTTATCGAATAGCCAAAAAAGGGAAAAATAAAATTTGAAGTAAAACTTCATCCCGAGATGTTGCAGTATTTACAAGGATAGAAAGCAAGAGATCACCTTCATTCTCAACAAAACCAGCTATAGAATTCAAGCCTAAATCAAGAATTTCTAATTCTTCAAAGGCAGAAAACAAAGACATATTTAAATACCAATCTCCCAATGCCTCATCCCTTGTCTTTGCCAATTGGAGATTTATCACTCTGTCAGTACCATTGTTACATTGAATCGAATC
This sequence comes from Nephelium lappaceum, assembly GCA_021234005.1. Lineage (NCBI taxonomy): Eukaryota > Viridiplantae > Streptophyta > Magnoliopsida > Sapindales > Sapindaceae > Nephelium > Nephelium lappaceum. The sequence continues at coordinate 646,057 of CM037996.1, forward strand.
CCATTTACAATAGTTGGAATTCTTCTCCCCCTCTACCCAATTTGAAAGATTTTTATGTTGAGTACCATTGAAATAAAGTTTAAGTTGCAAAAGAGCAACTCTTTCTTCTTTCATAAATGCCTGACTCAAACACCATTCTAATGAAACAAACATCAAAACCCACACCCACTTTGACCCCATCTTTGTGAACTCAATTCAACAACTTCTGATTGCAGTAGACTTGCTTAGACTAACTTGTTTTATATTAACTTTGTTTTGTCATTATCTTGGATGTCTTCACTATAAGACCCACCCACTCTCTCGGTTGAAGTCAATTGAAAATAGTGAAATGTAATTATGGTAACACTATGCCAAAAAAATTATGAAAAAATCAATCCAAATAATGTGATGATTAACAATTTATCTTTAAATAAAATTTATAGGAGGATTTGATAAATGATATGGAAAAAATAACTCACTTATATCACAATTAGAATTAATATTTTGGATTGTATAATACTACTTGTATTACGGGACATAATCAGAAAAATCTATTAAGAATATTCAGCGGAGCCATGGAACAAATATATAATATTTAAATAAGGAAAAATATATTTTATCTAAAATTGAAGTTTATATAGATAATTATTTAAACATATTTTATAACAAAAATGTAAAATTTGGGTGGTGCCTTGGCCGGCGGGCACCCCGTAGCCCCACCAATAATAAATTAACGTGTAAAAGTTTGGATGCAGGCAAGTAAACAAATCAAACACCACATGTAATATATTTTATGAAATTCATAAAATTCCCAACCAACATTTATACATAAAATTCTCTAATAAGGACGTACTTAAATTTTTATTTAAAGACCACAAATTATAATAATTTATTTTCAGAATTTTGTTATAGTGATGATCTTACTGAAAATATATGGTTCTAATTAGTAGTCATAAAATAAAAATTTTAGCGCATCTTTACCATAGAATCAGGGATGAAGTCAAGATTTTAGCTTTAGGGGGACCAAAACAAAAACAAATATTTAAATTAACACAAGACAATTGCTTAAGTTAAAATTTTAAGTCATTGAAAATCATGATATTTAATTTTAGTGATACTACGTAATCTAAAATTTTTTTAAAAAAAAATCAATTCAAATAATGTGTTAATTAATAATTTATTTTTAAATAAAATTTATTAGACGATGCAATGAATGATATGGAAAATATAAGCTCATTTATCTCACAATTAGAATTTGATATTTTGGATTATAAAATATTATTTGTATTATGGGATAGAGTTAAAAAAATCTATTTAAAAATATTTAGGGGAATCAATTTTTATAAAGAAAGAGAACAATTAATGGGTGCCCGGCACAATCAAAAGCAATAGTTAATATTGAGAAAGAGACAAAAAAATAAATGGCATGGAAAGAAAGAGAGAGTGATGAGATACATATATATATATATATATATAATGGTGAGTTTGGGGACAGTGGTTGTAAAGAGAAGATAGACGTCATGGGTTGCACAGTGAACCATGAGACAAACAAAAAGAGACATAGAAAAGAGACAATTTTAAAAGAAAAAAAAAAGATTATACATATAAGATGGAAAGTGAGTTACTGTCAACTGGAGACAAAAATGGGTGTTGGAATTGAATAAGAGAGAATTGAGAGGTGGTGGTCGCTAATAGGCAAAAACAAACAAGTAAAACGGACAGAGACGGAATCTTGGGTGGTCAAATTTTCAAAGAAAAAGAGACATTTGTCACGTATACAAGCTCAGTAAGCATTCGAAACATGAAAATTCAGATTTGAAAGAAAGAGTATGAGGCGGTCAAACAGGCAAATCAATTTGGGAAGACAAAGTTGAGAGCGAGCCGAGAGATAGAGACAGAGATAGTAACAAAGTCATCCATTTAATTTTCTCTTCTCAAATAAATTTTCTCTCTTATTGAATTCAAATACAATGAATAAATTTAATTTATTCATTTTAACTTTTTAAAATTAGAAAACACTTATAGTAGAATTACTAATATATATATATATATATATAAACTACAAATTGACCGTCTCAATGTTTCTTATTCAAGCTAGAGGAGAGACACTATTTATTATCTGTAGTTTATATATATATAATGTTTTTATAATCAAAACTTCTTAATTTTTTAAAATTAAGACGAACCAATCAAATTCATTCATTGTATTTTAATTAAATAAGAGAAAAAATTTATTTTAGGAGAAAAAATGTAATGGATAAATTTAATTGGTTTGTTCTAACTTTTTAAAATTAGAAAGTATTGGTTATAAAAACATTATCTATATATATATGTGAAGCAAAATGACAACAGTAAATATAAGGTCCAAATTCAAATGGACTAAATGAATTTCAAAAGCAGAAATGGAGCTCAAATAAATAAGTCAAAAGAGTCCAATTGAAGAGCCCAATTGAAGTAATAAAATAGCACAATCAAAATTTACAGAGCCCAAAAATGTAAGTGGACCGAATTTTTTAGTCAGCCTAATTTGCAAATTTAATACAGCCCAGTTTATTGCACTGAATGCAGTGAGATTGTTAGGAATGGGCCGTGGGCTTTTCAAAAAAAAAATGATGATGAAAATGCAATGCAATTTGATAACTTGAGATGCTGAAATGAGTGTGATGATGACTGAAAAAGAAAGGATGTCACAGAAAAGATAGGTCAGACAAAATACCAGGAGCCAAAAATCCCTCAAATGGAGCTAGCAAGGGGATGCTTTTTATAGGGTCGGGGACTACAGGCCGTTAGTGGGTTAAGTACTTCCCAATATCAAGGGATCTCAACTACCTAAAATCCCTCGATTTCAGCTTTCTTTGACTTGGTCTCATTCACCAATCCAAGTAACTTCAAAATCTTAACTAGGCTGATGGGTGCATTCAGTGATTGGACCAAATACCATCCGAGGCAAAACCTTTCCTCTTCCAAGACATTTGTTTTTCAGATAATAGTTTACAATTGACTTCAACGACCAAAAGATCAAGAAATAGGCGCATGAAAAGGTAAAAATGATAAATAAAACAATTAGAAAGTTAGTTGGAAAAGTGATACAAGAAAATGGCATGCATACTTCAGTAATTTAATATACCAACAATCTAATGAAATAAGAAATTGGCTCATCCAATCTCAATAATTGGTAGAGCCCTCTCTGTCTATGTGATTGGGTTTTAAATCTCATTTATTTATTAAATCAAAAAGTTTGGAAGATTCTTCTCCTATAATAGGAGTTGTATTGTGGATCATACCTGTAAAGGTTGATCTCGTGAAGTTTCGGCATTCTTTTGACTCTATTGGTGTCAATTACATATATAATAATAATAATAATAATAATAAACATTAACAGACCCATATTTGAATTGAGATTGTTGTATTTCTAAGCAACTTTTTTTTAAAAAATCAAGAATCTAGGAGTAGTGATTATGAGAGACAGAAAGAAAATAGACGATGTTTAACACAAAATGAAAACCTATTCACAGTATGAGCGTGAAAATGAGCAAAAAAAATTTAAAAACATTGAAAATTTTGATCATTGGTTGCGTAAAAATATGTAATAGCTTTGATGGTTTTATGTAATCTCATTGAAGTTACTGTTATAACTCGTGATGCTTGACCAGTCTACCATTTAAACTCTTTTGTATTAATTGATTTTAACACGATTCAGTATGACGATATATGAAGGGCTGAATTAATTTTTAAATATACTACTCTTTAGAAAAAACATACCGCCAAGATTAAGATTATGTTTTACACATAACATGTACCATTACATCAAGAGTAGTGATGTTTTCATTCCTCTAAAATTGGATGAATATCCCAATGTTAATAATTTTTCAAATTCCTAATATTACCCTTAAGTAATATTATTAAAAAATTAAAAAAAAAAAGAAATTGCAAATATTCTCCATATACCATATACTAGGACAATATTTAATATTTTTAACATTAACAGACATATATGATATCTTTTCAGCAAGATGTTAACTATATATTATCTTTCAAATAAAAAATTATTTATTAATTCAAATAACTAAATAGTGAATATATAAAATTAAAAATGTTATATAATTACTGTAAAAATTAAAAAATATATATATTTAATTTTAGTTATAGACGTGTAAAGTAAAATAAAAATGAAATTAACCAAAACAAAAGGAGGTGCTATTCCTCCCAGATCTAGAGTCACAACTCCTCTCATACTTCTTATCTGCTTTTATTTTAATTATTTTAAAATTTGTTAATATATAATGTTAAATCAAAAGTTAAAAAAAAAATATATATATATTAATAAAAGCAGGGTGTGCTTATAGATTATAACATTGTGTACTTAATAGTTTCCTAGGGACGTAAATATTGCTACTTTTACGTCAGCGCTAGCCAAGCAAATGAGCTTTCATTTTAAGTTCTTAGGTTTTACAGACAGAATAAACCAAATGAACCGAAGATAATCATAAACTACATATTTGATGTAATCAACTCCACCTTATTGATTCCAAGAACCTTGTGTGAATTTCCATGAAAGATATTTGTAATATAAAGAGGTGTGATGATAATAAGGTGTGAAATATCAAGCTGGTTAGACGAGTTGAACCCAAAACTTAAACAGGTGTTTCGTGATTGCATTTAAATTGTTGAGATCGTCAATAACAATGCCAATATCAGAAAGTGGTACTGGACCACGAGACTCTACACTGGTAAGATGCAAACCTGCAACAATAGTCAGCCTCTTAAATAGTGATGGTTATTTCACTTATCATCAACTATTAATCTTTCAAAACTGTTAGGGACAAAATTAAATAACAAGAACATTCCATAAAGAGATCTTCAACTTCAAATTGAGATTCTACATGTAGTGTTGGTGGGAGATTAATGGGAAAAAAATTAAATTATATAATTGACGTGAAATCAAAATCTCTTTATAATAAGTATGTGGAAGGATGTAATAAATTTCAAAATATATAAAGTTGTGATCAACTTTTGAGTGAAAATACATCAATAGGATAGCTCAAACTGTGTTATTTGCTCTCACAAAAATTAATTTCCACAACTCATGATATTTAACTTATTTATCCATGCATAAATTTTCTAAATTTGAGAGATTTTAATTGAGAATGATAGTTTGGAAATTTCACACTATATGGAATGGACCATCATGGACCAACCTGCTGGCGCGAACTGTGAACAAAAGGGCTTGCCATAGAGACGAGAACCCACTACTTCTGTTTTCCAATTTCTTTATGTATTATGTTTAAGATTTTGAATTTATAAAACCATTAGTTTCCTTTTTTTGAAATTAAAACCATTAATATCTCTTCAATGAACATCAGTCAAATACAAATAAATAGATATATACACGTTTGTGTTTCAAATAGGAATTTAAAATGCTCCATTACGATAGAAGACTCTAAACTCTATCAATGCCAAATTTTTTATAAAATGAAATTTCATAAAATTCTAATTTTTTATTTTCAAACATTTATTAGGGCAAATTTTATTTTAGTCACTATATTTTAGATTTTTATAACTTTTTGAACCAGGAATTGGAAAATGATCCCATCTTTCCTAAAGTTTTGTAAATACATTAATTTAGTCCCTTTCATCAATTAACTATTAGTCAAAGAAAATGGAATAGCAGTATTTCATCATTTTAATAATATTATTTTAATTTGAACTAAACCTAAAATTAAAAAAATAATAATAATAGCTCTCCACCGTCCATTCATCTTTGGTATGGACAATGGATTGGGATGGGTAGTAGAGAAAAAAAATATTTTGAATTACAACATTAGAATTTAAATTTATATATAAAAAAACTAAAAGATAGATCTCATAGTTCTCATTCGTCCATCTCAAGATTAACAGTAGAGATAAACCGTAATTAAACTAGAAATTGATCAAAAGAAATAAAATATAAAAAATCAGATAAATTAAAAATTATTTTATTTAGGATAAGTTTCTTCTCAGTTTCTCTTGGCAAGTTTCATGCAAGTGCATCTGACATCAAGAATGACCATTCCGACCTTGAAAGTAAGGAGGAAACAACTGAACAGATTCTTCGGCACGAAAAATCTGCTGCAGGAGTTTTGTGTTAGCAGAAAACACGCCATGGTGCTCAGGCGTTGCATCTTCCACTAACCACGGACGCGGGTTTTAGGTATTGTTGCTTCACTTGGCAAGGTTAGGGAAGAAAATCTTAGCAGGTAAATACGATCTTGCATTTTATTGTTTTCTCCATCTTTCTCCATCTATGGCTTTCTGCTTTTAATAGGCTTACTTTTAGCTTCGTTTGATCATTTAGCATTTTCAGTGGGAACTGACCCAGAATTTGTCCATTATGTCCTTTTATGCAGTCAAACCAAAATCCACTTTGCTGCCTGATAAAGAATGATTTTGGTATTGTTGCACAATAGAGACACAAAAAATAAAGAAAGAAGAAGAAAGAAAAGATATAGAAAATTATAGCGATTTGGTAGTGTACTTACGTCCACTCTTGTATAGCTAAAAAACTTTCATTATGCTTTTAATAAAGTTACAACAGTCATTTATATCAAAACCCTAACTCCAAAAGTACTTTTATAAATACCATACCATACCGCAGGGGCCACTAATAAATATCTGAGCCAATCGGCCCATCCTCTTTACTCCATCAACTAGCCTGACATGTTATATATATAAATGAGTCATATAATCAACAGATATCTTCTAATAGATTCATTGTGAAAGCTCATGCTGTTGTAGTGTTGTGTGTTCCTGAACAGGGGGGGGAGGGGGGGTTGGGTGTTGTGTGGTTAAGTTTAAGAAGTAAAGTTTTGTAAAGACAGTATATTGGTTGGAATAAGATAAGTGGTTATGGTTACATTGATCTACCCACACTATAAACACATGTGAAGATCAGGACACCATTAAATTTCAGTCATACTGGTGTTATAGATTCTAGTTGCACTTCAGGCGATGAAGAGAAAATTTTAACCATCACGTGTTTCCATAACTACCTGTGTTCACTTATTTCGACTCCTTTCTTGTGAATAAATTCTAAATTGTTTTAATCTCAAAATGGCAGAACCAGATGCAGTCCGGACAAGATAGGTTGACCTCAAGATGATTTTGACAACAAATGAAGTCCTTGCATCAAACAAGAGATTTTGGGGGAGCTTTCTGGCTTGTGCGCTTGTTACTATAATAATTCAATAGAAAGGTGAAGCAACAGAGCTAGGTTTTTCTGGATTCAAGATGTTGCTAGAATGTGATTTTAGATCTTAGGCTTTGCATACTTACTCTTTCGGAAATCTTCAATGCATGATTGTCCAATGATGGCAGCTTTGCTCTGAGGAAGACTGCTACTGGGTGCATTCATTAGTCAAGCATGAGCTAGTCGGTTCTCTGTACATTAGTGGCCGTTAGTGTTGCATGGTGGTGGCCCTCTGCATTTACTTCTATGATATTAATTTTATGGTGGGCTATTTCAGTGAGTGTTATTTTATCGACTTTAATTCATTTGCATTGGCTGTCCATTAGAAGTGTGCTTGGTAGTGTTTCGATATCGTCGAGACCAAATTTTGAATGGTATTGTAGATTTCAACTGAAAATATATAATCAAAAAGGAAGTGTTTTATGGCAAATTTCTTGTGAAATTTCCTTGTTCTTCCTGAAAATTATTTGATCGATCCAATGGATATCAAACCAGTCCAATCAATTTTGGACTGTTTTTTGAGAAATTTGGAACCGATCTTGTTCAATTTGTAAAAGACTAAAACTTTTAGATTGGTTTCTAATTTGACCTACTGAACTGGAAAATCGATTTGAGATCCACGAACATATAAGAAACCCTTTTTTTTTAAAAAAAAATTTCGTGCCATGGAGTTAGAAAAACATTGAACCAAACCAGTCCAATTTGGTCAGTTCATTTAATACAAATTTGCTGGATCATATCACTTTTTAAAAAATGGGTCAAATTCAGGTTTGACCTGATCACTCCAAAAGTGACCAAGCAAAGACATGTTGGTCCCTAGTGACCTCATGACCTATCTCCAACCTAGTTCGTTGCCATCCCTTAATCTTTTGGAGCAATGAGTTGCCACATCAGATATACCAGGTGTAGGGCCAGGGAAGGCCAAAGGGTAGAGGTGATGATTGCACACACACGCCTACTCGATATTTGTCGGCCGTTAAAGAGCGTAGAAGAATTTTGATTCTCTGTGGTACTGATTATATATATATATATAATGTTTTTAAGAACCGTTTCTTTAGAAAGTAAGAACCGATAAATCAAATTCATCAATTATATTTTAATTAAATATGAGAGAGATTTTGCTTTAGAAGAAAAAATGCAATGAATGAATTTGATTGGTTGATCCTTACATAACTTAAAGTAACGGAATCTATTTTGAAAGTATTATATATATATATAAACTATTTGAAGTGGAGACATCTTAAACCTGATGGATAGAATAGCTGCTTGTTGTCATCAGATCATATTACATGATGATGAGACCAACTTTTTGTTATATATATGTATTTTTATGATTAAGGAAAATAATTAAGGTGTATAAACGAAGTAAATAAGAAAATTATGTATTTGTCTTTTTTGTGTTGAAACTTCTCTCATCGCTTAATTTGGTTATGGAAAAAAGATTCACGAAATTGACATACCAACTATTTGGTGTATAAATCTAAAAATATATGACAGAAGAAATAAAGGCTTTAAATAGAGATTACTATAATACTTATAACATTTTTTTTATTTAACCTAAATTATGAGTTGAGTTAGTGATTGCAAAAGGAAAAAACAAAACAAAAAGGAAAAAAAAAAAACAAAACAAAAAAGAAAGAAAGAAAGAAAGAAAGAAAGAAAATAAATAACAATTGATGTAAAATGAAAGTCTGTTTACAATAACAAGATAATATTGGTATAGTAGTATGCTCTTCAGATTTACATCTAAAGGTTGTCAGTTCTGAGTATCTCCTTCTCAGATCTTGAAATTATTATAATATATATATATTAAAAAAAAAAAAAAAAACGTATTTACAACAAGTATGAAAAAAGTACAAGAAACTCTAGCTTATAGACAGCTTCGATAAGCTTTTAGTGAATATTTTAATATGACAATTTAGATCTTAGCATTTCCTCTCATAGTTTAATTTTATAAAATGTGATACTTGACTTGTCTATCTGACTGAAGTTTCTTCAATTGACTGACTGTACTTTATGATATGATATAAATCTGTAGATCTACAATAAAAGAAATAAACACCTTTAAATAAAGGCGGAGGTGTGGGGATGCTTATAAAAGCCATAGCCCCCATGAACCAATGAAATTTCGCCAAATTTAAAGGTGCAGGTTCTATCGTTTCAACTTGATGCAACCTTCGCATATAATAGCTGCCAAATTTATCAAAATACCAACACAAAGTATGCTGTTGCCATCGAGACTGAAGGACTGGTATGGATAACTTCTGCATCAGCCTCTTTAAAGACTTAAACGAAGTAAAGGTTCATTCCAACTCCCCGACTCCGATTTTAATCATCTTGCAATAGCAAATTCACACCTTAGAAGTCGAAGGTCTAGTAATCCATCTATCTTTATAAACAAGAATTGATGCTCCATCACCAACTCGCCATTTAGAGCCTTTCTCGACACCAAACGAAACTCCTCCTTAGAAAAGAAGTCGAAGAATAGATGTTTGCCTGCAAAAAACAAGAGTTAGAAAGTAAATATCCTTCAGAACAAATGCCGCCGAAGAATTCTAGTTGTGCGAGAGCCGTCAGCCTTGTTTGGCAAGTAAAGCTTGATTTAAAATCATCAACCGCTTCGTTCTTTCCTCTACAAAGTTTCTCCCTAGAACACCAATGAAATTTCTGTTTATATTCCATCACCAAAACTTAGCACATAACTGGTGAGTTTTGCAGACGAAGCAAATTCATTGAATATGTTGGAATGGACAGGATGACTGCTTTAATTAAGATCTCCTTCCATCACATTGAAAAGATATAGGTTTGCCAGCCCTTTAATCTTCATCTAAATTCTATTCTTCCCACTGCTAAACAAACCTTTCTTATCCTTTGGAATGAAATTTGGCAAAGCCAAGTAACTCTCATGATAAGCAACAAGCTGAACCCCTGAAAAATTGGCAAAAACTGTAGCTTCAATGGGTGAATTAATTAAACTTGAAAAGGCACTGAAAGATTCGTTTTCTTTGAAATTACCAAATTTTTATATTTAATTAAATTACCTAGTTGTTGCAACACAAATTAAAAATTGTTGTGACATGCCGTAGAAAATATTGCAATAATTAATGAAAAAACATTGTAACACAAGCTAAACGAGGCAACAACATTTTTAACGTAGTTTGATTTTCACCTACATCTAGGAGGTCACGCTTAGAGAATTAAACTGATTAGTAAAGGTTCAAAACATATAAATATCAATTGACTGATTCAACCAAAGACTCATTATTTATAGTTGATGTAGTGTGTAGTAAACTCTCACGAATCTAGTTTAGCAGGCTCCCCTCAACTTTAATGATCTCTTATTTCTTAAACTCCTTTAAAAAACTTGAGACTTGTCTTCTCTCAAAGACCAAATTGTTCTTCGTCCCGAAGAATTTGTACTTTTTGAACTCCCTTTAAAAGCTTGAAAAATGCCTCCTCCTGTAGGAAAAAAGTTGTTGAAGTTGCTTCAAAGGTCACACTCTTTCTAAAACTAAAAGAGCTTAGAGAGAATCACTTTATATCTTACAAAATATATAAATCTCTTTAATACATATTTGGTACTCTCATATAAGATTTAGATGTTCATTGTCTACATATCAACTTCCATGAATTCAGTCAGCTTTTATAGAAACAACATGCATGTAAAACTCGGAATTTCATGAATAGTACTTTCAAAGGAATAGTATTTTCGGACGGAATAGTATTTTTGGAGGAATAATATTTTCAGATGACTAGTATATCTGGATGAATAGTGTTCTCAAATGAATAGTATTTTTGAATGAATAGTGATTTTCGGATTAATAGTGATTTTTTTGGAAAATGGACCAAGTGAATCCCAAGTTTCAAAATGAGTAATGGAGTATAATGAAACTCGAACGGAGTGAAAATGAATCCGTTTGAATAATTTCAAAGGCTCTGAAGGTTGTTTTACGAAATACCCTTATGGACGGAAATGTGGATGTCGTTAATCTAAACTCCATTCGAATTTTTTGAATCATGAGATTGAATGTTAAGACATCCAATTAGAGTATTACATGGTCAATTTGATGATTATGTAACCATGTAATATTTTTATAATTATTTAAAGATATATAGATATAATTTTGAACCTAACCAAAGTTTCAAAAAGATTTTCGGGTTCAGAAAATTTTGAAAGGGGTCTAAATGAACATTAAGATACTCAAGAAGTAATTGAAAAACCCAAATAACCCTTTTAAAGAAATTTGGATAGAAACGAAATCAATCTAGAAATCACCGGAGACGATTTAGTGATTTTACGGAGAGCTGAAAAAGGGCATAGAATGACTTTTAAGAGTCACCAAGGGTACCTGAAGTATGTATGTAGTCTGAATATAGGCTTCGGAGAATTTTGCTAGAATTTCAAAAAAATGCTGGAAAAGCCGAATCCGAGCGTTCCGGAAAGCTCAAATTGAAAGAGAAGCATAAAAGACTAAAGGAAGATAAGTCAAACAAGCAACTCATAGAAATGTGACACTTGGCAAAGAGATAAGGAAGAGGACACTTGTCAAGTTTCTAATGGATGACAATTTAGTAATTTTATGAAAAGTAAAGGGTCAAATTGATATTTTGACATTTTCAAGAGACAAATTGATAATTTTGAAGGCTATATATATATATATATATATATAAGTGAACTATGAAATGAAATAAATAAGAGAGGATTCGGCCAAAGGAGAAGAAATCGTGAAAAACTGAGAGAAATGAGAGGAAAATCGTAAGGAAAGAAGAAGAAGAAAGAAGAAGGAGAAAGAAGAAGAGGAAGAGGAAGATGAGGAGGTTCTAAGGTGTCTCCATCAATCTCTTCTCCTTGTTTTCATCAAGAAATAGCCATGAAAAAGTGAAGAGAAGTTGTTGGTAAGTAAGTTAATTTTATGATTAATTTGATGGGTTTTTAAGAATTTATGATCAATTAAGTTATTGATGAAATTTATGGTATATTTAGGAGTTGATTAACTTCAAATTGAGATTAGAAAGTAAAGGGAGCTTCAAGGAGTTGTAATCAAGGAAAATTAGTAAGGTAAGTTTAGGGTTTTATACCCTAATGCTACGAAATTTAATGGATTGTGATTTTAAGACTTTAGTTGATTAATTGATATTAAAATGATGCATTTGGATATGATTTTTGAGCTTGAAATGAAGAGAATTGATTGATGGTGTGATATACTAGTATGTGATCAAAATGGAGAACATAGTGTAATTGAAATATTTTTAATGTATAGATGAATTTATAAGAGGTTTTATATAATTTTGAGATGATTTATTGAAAGAAAAATCAAGAGTATGGAGGGTTGAAAATGTATGTTAGTGTATGGTCAAGTTATGTTTGTGCATGAGCTTAAGTTTATTTTAATGTGTAATATGATTATATTATGTTTTGGTACAAAATTAAGTTGATTGGTGCAATTAGAAATGAAAGAAAATGATTGTGTGGGTGTGTTGTATAGTGTACGGCCAAATGGAAAAATGTGGTGTAAATGGGCTTGATTTGATGTTTGATGGATTTGGAATGAGTTTTGAGTTTAATTAGGGCTAAATGGAGGAAAGAAAATGAAAAATTGGGTTGATATGCATGAAAATAGAATTTTGTTAGTATAGGATGCACTGTGTGTCTTGAATGGAATTGTTGATGGTTGGTGTGATTTTGTGATGTTTTGCATGAATTTAGATGTGTGTTGGCATGAAATTCAGCTAATGGGTATCAAAGGAGTGGAAGAAAAATAGAGTTGATTAACTTGGAGTGTGAATTCAGCTAGAACTAAAATTTAAAAAAAAAAAAATAGTGTGGAAATTGCTATGTAATTGCTTTAATATGTTTTTGTAATGTTTAATATGAATTTTGGTGAGTTTGTGTAAAGGAAATTAAAAGAAATGGATGTTAGAGTGTTAGTTTTGAAATAGGTCAAAGTTGTGAAATTGTTGAGTATAAGATGTTGACTTGGAGTTATTTCGTTAACTTGGTGCATAGATGAATTTTAAGTGACTATTATGTTCGAATCGAAGTGTAGAAAAAGAGAAGGGCAAAGGAAGGCTTGAAGGAGTGGTGCTTTAGTGTGGGAAGCAAGTTGTGAGTGGTTAAATTTTCTTAGTTTTATGAGTTTTAATAGCATTATTTAATTATTGCAAGCGATATTTTCATATTCAAATTATAATTAATGGTTTGAACCATTGTTGATTTAAGTATTTTATTTATAATTTTTGATTTAATTAACTTTAGCATGTTGTTAATTTCTAAAGATGCAAGTAAAGTTCTCAAACTTATATTATAAATGTATTTATTTTAGTAGTAAAGTAAGTTATTATGTTCAATAAAAATAACATGCTAAAGTAGTTGTAAAAGTTTAGGCTTTTGCCTTAGAAAGAGATTATTATAATTTTAAGTCATAAACTAGAGCAAAGAAAAGTTTTAGTTAAATTTAATATAGTTTTATTTTATGCCCATTGCAAAAAAGAAAAAGAGATTTTAAAAGTTTATGAAAAAAGATTTTAGATGCCTTAGGTTTATCCTAATCCCCAGAGCATCCGGCCGAAATACTATTGCATGTACGACAAGATGGTTGGGAAAGTCCACTAACATGCTAAAATAGTTGCCCTCTGCATGCATATAGTAGTGTAGATCTGCCTGATGTTGGCCGGAGGGGGGGGGGGGGGGGTGGGGGGGATTGTAACCCCAGAGTTTTCGTGACATGACCCATTCCGAATCTTACCATACTTACATCCAGAAGGCCCTACCTAGCACCCCAATGGAATCCTCCTAACCTTACGAATTTTGCGAAAAGAAATCCGTGGAGCGAACCCTTAAAATCTTTTCTTATTCAGGAAAATTAGAATGGGTTGGATTTTATTTTTTAATTATTTTTATAAAATGAAAAATTCGATAACATAATGGCTACATTTTTAACATTCCCAAAATACCTATATGGGAAAAATACACTTCCATATACATATATTTTTCCAACCCAACTTCTTCCACAACCATATATTTCAAATCATAAATTCATTTCGTAAAAATCAAAAGCATGAAATCGTAATTCAAATACTTTGTAATTTATGCAATGATTTAAAACTAAGAATTTCATGTCATAAATAATTCGGGACCACTCATACATAACCTATATATATATACACACACACACACAATTCTTGTGAGATACAAAATATGCAACGTATTTATGCATAAACACTGTCACGTCATTGCTCATTTACGCTTTTGGAGGAGCCCTTCCATCTCAGTCACCCACATCCGAACCTGAGGAGGTTTTTAACATAAAAACACAAAATAATGAGCTATAGAAGCTCAGTGAGTGCTTAATTTCTTTTTAACTTAACATGTTATATTTCTTAAAAATATCTCCTTAAAAATCTTTTCTTAAATGCAGTTATATTTTTTAAAATTTCTTATAAGTTCAAAGCGTACTTAAAACTTCTCATAAATTTTGTGAGTGCAAATCCATAAAATACATATGTACATTAAATCCCACATAAAACTTATAAAATTATAAAGCCCATAAAAGCCTTAAAATGCATAAAAACTTGCGTATAAAAACTCCATATAATTTAAAATTTTTAAAACATAAATGTTTATTCACATCGTAAAACATACGTACAAAAACCATAAATGCATAAGCTCACAAAACTCACATAAACCATATAAATTAAATATCATTTTGAACTTATACATATATAAAACTTCGTATATACATAACACTTAACTTAGAACTTATAAAATCCAAACCTTATTTAAGATATAAATCATACATATGGAAATTTCAACCCGTATATGCATAAAATTCATATAAAGCTTACAGAGTTGAATCTCATTTGAACTTCCCCATACATAAAAATTCATATAGAACTTGTCATTCGTAAACGTATAAAATTTAAATCAATTTCAAGGCATATCTTAAAATGAAGAATCCATAAAACTTAAATATATTCATAAAACTTCACATGAACTTATAAATTGTAAAACGTATAAAATGAATTCCTCTTTTCTTAAACGTTTCTCGAAACTTAGCTTCATTTGATAGTAAAATATACTTAAAACATATTAAACATTTTCCTTTGTTTCAATACGTAAAATACTTCTTAATTTTTTTTGAAAAGCACCATTTATATCCCATAATGCTTACAACCACGCAGAAGCTGTAATAATGCTAGCCGACGTGGAGTCACGTGGCGCTTTTATCAGACACCAATCGTGACACTTACTTACTTACAAAGACATCCCGTGATTTTGTGCAGAATATTACATCGCTAACCATAATCACGAGATAATATCCCACAAAAGTAGAGGCAACACGACAGACTTAAATCCCTCCTGAGTTAGTAACGCATCTCCCTTGAACTTGCCATATTAATGTGGGATATACCCGCTGGGTCTAAAACTTACTTATAAAGGTGGGTATATTTATGGCCTTTGAAAACTTATTTTATTTTCTTACTTAATGCAAAAGCACAATAATCACTTATTTGGGTGAAATAAGCATAAGATCTTAATTCGGAGTGCATAAAGCATAAAATATTCTTTTTCTAGTGCAAGAGCACAAAATGGCTTATCCTTTAAAATCCATAAATTTCATTTGTTTTGTTTGCGTAATCATAAAATGCAACTTATTGGCCAAAACTTAAGACATAGTCTTTAAATTTCATTTTATAAATAAAACTTACACTTAAGAAATCATAATTGTCCTTACAAAATCATAAAACGTAACTCATTCAATAATCAATCGTAAAACTTAAATTCCACTTTAATATAAAATTCATACTTACGAAATCATGCAAACTAAACTTTTCCGTGCAAGAAACGATATTAATAATAATGCTCATTTTTAATACTTAAAATGACAAATACATCATAGAATATTTAAACACTTAAAATAATCATAAACTTATATACGAAATCACTTAAAGATTCACAATAGAAATCTTCCTTAACACTTTTCAAATTTCATTTTCCTTTGAACAACCATAAGACATAATTTCAATTGCTAAAAGAAATACATACTTATGAAATCGTAATACATAAAATTATCATACAAAACATCATCTTAATCAAAATACTCACAATATTTCCCCTAAAACATTTCAGTTACTTAAAAAGTTTCTTAATTCAATCAAAAGCAATTTTAAACGATGTAAAGCACTCACCTTGGTTCAAGTTTCCTTAAATGGCTCTAATAGCCTTCTCAGTTTCCGCTTCCTTCTTTTCACCTACACATCACATATTCACTTAGAATAGATTAACCTTAACGATACAAAACTCATTACATTGCTTAGAACTCACTTAATTCATTAAAACATTACCAACTTACTTCCCTACTCAATTTCAACTTAACCTGTAAACCCTCTATTTTTGTTATTGTACGGATTCCCTGGAATAGTCCCTAAGGAACAATTAGAGACCCTAAATGAATTATGGAGACGTTTAAGGTCGTAGAGAATCCATAGGAATTGATTTAAACTCAATTGGAGATTAAACGGGAAGTTTAAATGGTAAATGGAATTGAATAAAGTTTAGTGTGAAAAGGGACTAAAGTGAGAATAACTTTTAATGATCGTGGTCGTAGTAAGATTAAGTTATAATCTAAGGGAGGAGGATAGAATTGTCTTAGGGCGTAAGTGGAATTAATGAGACTTGTGTGGAGGAAAACAGAAGCCAAGAAGATGGTGTTGATTTTTAAATCAACAAACAAACCAGTCTCTCTCTCTCGCGAAGAAAAAGAAAGAAAAGAGAAAAGAAAAGAAAGAGAGAAGAAAGAAAAGAAAGAAGAGGGAGAGAAGAAGATCGCCGACCGATCGCCATCTCCGAGCAGCCTTGCTGCCGTCGTCGTCCAGCCGTCGAGATCGCCACGAACTGAAGCTAGGTTGCAGCAAATCAGCTCCGGCCGACGTTGAAGACGAAGCTGAAATCGCCGGCCGACAGCACCGATCGGCGCGGAGGAGAAGCCGACGAGCTACTCCAGCCCAAACCCGACCTGAACGGAGCAAGATCGAGCTGAACCACGGCCAGAACAGCCCTCCACCCGCGCGATTAGACAGTAGATCGGCGACAGGGACAGCACCGATCAACGGCAAAGACAGCTGCACGTCGCGACGGAACCAAAGGGGGAAAGAGAGAGAGGAAGAGAGGGGAAGAAAAGAGGAAGAAAACCAGTCCAATCTCAGCTCAGATCCATCTCCAAATCAGCCCAAAACCACCCCAAAAGCAATCTCAAAGCGAAGTAAACGCGATAGGAAATGGGGTGAGTTATTTAAGTTTGAAAATGATGATGTTTGTTGGTGTATAAGTTGATTCGAAATGGGTTTCGTTGTGATTTGTTGGTTGATTGTTTTTAAGCGAAAACAAGTTGAAAAATATGTGATTGAAGTTGATAGGGAGTTTAGAAAACCAAGAAAATACCAAAGATTCAAAGTGAAACTAAAACGTGCGCTAAACTAGTTTAATGGGCAATTTCGTAAATTGACCCATATGGCGTCCGTTGGAAGTTCGGATGACCCTAATGAGTTTAATTAGGCGTATTGAGGTTAATAAAAGTCGGAGATTTAATTAAGGAATCAAAAATGGAGTGTTACGCCTAAAAAGGGTCGTTTAGGAGCGATTATGTAATCTTTATTATTCGAGTTTCCAGAAGTTAACGTGAACGTAAATTTACATACATATATGTTGTGTAGATGACGAATAAGCTGGTGGAGTAATGGAAGAACGATAAGGAGCAGTTTAGAGCCTTCCGGAGAGCTATTCGGAAGTGATAGCGAAAGGTGAGTGTCAAACTGATTTTTATACGTTTTTGTTGATTTGATAAATAAATGAATGTTTTATGCATGTTTTGGTATTTTTGATGAAAATGAAATATGATTTAAATGATAAATGGCACGGTAACTGATGATATGATTTTGTGATTTCATGAAATGATGGTTTCATGTTTGAATTGCTTATATGTGAAATGAATTGAAAATATGAAAATAAAACCTATGGCTTTTCCATATAGTATCATATGAGTACGGTCTGGGTTGAGTACCCGAAGCGTGCATTGGTAGAATGAGTACTGTCAGTATGTCACTAACTAAACTAACCGCGGGAGATACCCGCAAGATGTCGTGTCAGTCAGATGTCTGAGAGATTAGGCCAATGCACGTGAAAGGTATATTATTTGCTAGCTTACCCGAGCGAGACAGGGTCCGCTCTGTAGCGATGTAGGATTCCGCTGCATGACCTGGAAAGAGCGATGTAGGATTCCGCTCCATACTAGGAGGCCATGAGGTACGGGTCACTAGGTTGGCGGGAGCCGGATTGGCTGGCTGGACACCTTCGAGCAGAGTCGGACCATATTCGGTTTAATGAAAAGAAAAATGATTTTTGAATAAAAACCCTGCAACCATAGGAGATCCCATTATGAAATTGAAAACCGTGCAATATATGTTTTATATTATGGATGCATGAAACTTGATTTTAAATAAATCAATTTGAAAATGTTTTAGGGAGGCTTTTATAAAGTATGGTTTAAATGATGTAATATGACACTCACTGGGCTTTTAAAGCTCACCCAATATTTTCTGTATTTTCAAACAAACCTCTCAGGCACAGGTACCATAGCTGCGGATTTCCCCGGACGACGTTAGACAATCGCGGCGTCAGTGCTAATGTGATTTCCCAATTATATTTTGGTTTAATGTTAAGTGATGTAAATATCTTGTTAGATCCACATGGTTTTGTAAATATTATTTTGTGGATTTAAGTTATGTTTTAGAAATAAATTGATGCATGACATGATTTTATTGATAATCAGTTCATAAATTGAAACATGAAATTGTGGTTGTGATTGTGTCGAAAAATGAGAGCCTGAGGCTCCTTAGTTTAGGGGAAATTGTTTTTATGATTTTAGAAGTGTTAAATTTTACTATTTACAGGGTGGCAAAGTCCGAAAAACGGGCGGGATGCTGCCCAAATTTTTATAAAATATTTTGTAAAGGTTTTAAAATAAAAATGAAAAATTTCCCCTCGTTTCCGCTGTTTTCGTAAATGTTGAGAAAGTATATGGCTTAGCTCTGCGGGGGATTCTTTAGTTGAGCGTAAGGGCTAACTGGAGGGTCACCGTAGGGTGCCAGCAGATCGCCTAGGAAATGGGGTCTGTCATGTTGGTATCAGAGCGCGGTTTAAGCGCGATTTTGGAAATAAAAGTTGAGTATGTTTTGTTTTGATAATGAAATACACAACCACATGTATTTTAATGTCATGCATCGTAATTTGAAAAGATTTTCAAGTTTTTCATTAGTTTGATTTTTCGAAATCACATCACTATGGATTGACGCGGACGCGGTAGACGGGGTTCCGATAGAGCTTTGGTAAGAGCTCCAGCTACTGAGGCACCATTTTTGAGGAGCCTGAACGTGGTATGGGGTCTGTGAATGCCCCAGTTGAGCAGCCTACATTTGAGTAGAGAGGACCGGATGGCTAGGCTGTGGGAGGTTTTAATGTGTAGTGGTTTGCGCAGATGTTAGCAACGGTGATGTAGTAACCGTGGGAGACTCCCAATGGCAGAAAAAAAAAAAAAATGATATTGAGAGAGTAAAGAAATTGAAAGAAAAGCGCGATGACGAATTGGTCAGCGTTTCTGTAAGGTGATTGTAAAATATTAGATAAAGGTATAGATTGATTTTTGAAAAAGATGTTGATGTTGAGGCAAATGAAGGAAATTTATAAGGATATGACATTGTATTGTTGTCATAAGTATATGATTCTTGAATGATTTATTAGTATTAAGAGTATGAATGAGAAAGGATGATAAGGTGGTATGAAATGTTTATTGATGAATTGCGATTTAGCATTTAATAGTTACGTGAAGCATAAGAATATGCATTTGATTTATTAAGTTTTGATTATTATGAGAAGTGATAATAGGAAAATGATGATTGCCTGAAATATTTTTTAAGTATAATTATTTAAAATGATTTGAGAATGATTGTTATATGGAATGGAATCCCCCGATTGTAGCATTTTAATATCGTTTCCTACGGATTCTTCGCTTATAACGAATAAAGTTTATATATATAGGTAGCAGAGTAAACCTAGCAAGTCAAGAGTTTAAGACAGACTTGACGCTACCAGATGTATGTATGATTTTGATGTTTCATTAGGCATGAATTGGTCGTCTAAATATAGAACGATGGATTGTTAAAGGAAGAAAGTTATCGAAAGGAAGTGAAGTCCAACAGATTTGGGGAACCAGATGTAATTTTAGGTGATATGAGAAAATGCTTCCTACGAGTATGATAAGTATGATGAAGGTTAATAAGATATTAAGAAAAGTGTATTAAGGATATTATTAATTTAGGATATGTAAAGTTTTCTAAGATGATTTTCGAAACTCGCTAAGGGCATTATGAGTTTCTAAGTGATATCATTCAGATTAATAAAAGCTCTATTCATTTTTATGAAATTGATGAGCGAAGATTTCATATTTTACTTAGGTAAGTCGATCATTACCTTTAAGGATGATATAACCTTATGTTTTGATCAATTGGAATGGATATAGAGTTATTTGGTTTAATTATTACTTAGTACAATACGTAGAACTTGAAAATGTTGATATGATGAATCATAAAAGTGTGGAATTAATTGGAAGGATAATATGTAAATGAAATAGATCATGCATAATTCAAAATTTTGAGTTAGATAACTTTTTGATTGATGGATGGTATGTAATGAGATTTGGTTACTATATGCAGACATAATTCTCTATTTTGAGTACAAATGAAATTTGAGGATTTCAGCCTCCCTTAGAGAAATTTTCAGAGTTAAGTGTTGATATCGAATCTAGATGTTATTAATTATGTGTGTAAGACTTTGTTGTTGAATAGTAGAGTTGCGCAGCGAAAGTGTATGGTATAATCTTTAGTTCCAAAATGTTCATACTTATTAGAATTGAAATCAAGATATGAAGCAGTAAACTGTAAGTTTGAGATAATGGAGAGGGACTGAAAGACATTCCGGTAATTAGGAAATTTCCGAATGTGTGATTTCAAAGGACTCTTCTGGTTTACCATCCGAGAGGGAAACTAGTGAATATAACCAGAAGTTGTAATGTTCATTACTTTGAATTGGCTATTGATTTAGAATTGATGTGAATAATTGATGATCTAATAAGGACAAATGAGAGCCCTATTAGAGATGTGGTATGTAGATCCTTGAGTCGTATTATGAGTGCTAAATGATTGGAGTTCTTGAGAAGGAATGACAGAGAACTAGTGAGGTATAAGTTTCTAGTTTAGTTTATAAAAGAGAAACTCAGGATAAAGATATCTGAACAGGATGTTTTAAGTAATGATGATGTAGAGGTTATAGCGATGATACAGAAAGATGTTATGAATGATGTTTCAGTGAAAGAGAATCATGTGAATGAGATCATTAGATTACATGGCGCCCCAGTGTCTATTGTATCAGATAGAGATCCATGGTTTACATCGAGATTCTGGCCTAAGTTGCAAGAAGTTTTAAGCACCAGATTACATTTTAGTACGACATTTCACCCACAGACGGATGGCCAATCCGAGAGGACTATCCAAACCCTTGAGGGTATGTTGAGAGCTTGTGTTATGGAATTCAGGGGAAGTTGGGATATTCACCTACCATTGATAGAGTTTGCCTACAACAACAGCTATCAGTCCAGTATAGAGATGACACCTTATGAAGCGTTGTATGGCAGAAAGTGTAGAACCCCAGTTTGTTGGGATGAGGTAGGTGAAAGGAAACTGATTGACCCAGAGATTGCCCAGATTACTACAGAAAAGATAAACGTGATAAGAGAAAGGTTGAAGATAGCTAGTGATAGACAGAAAAGCTATGCGAGCAATCGAAGAAGAGATTTGGAATTTCAGGTGGGTGATAGAGTGTTTTTGCGGATTTCGCCTTGGAAAAGAGTGTTAAGATTTGGGAAGCGAGGCAAGCTGAGTCTGCGGTATATAAGGCCGTATGAGATCGTGGAAAGGATTGGAGAGGTGGCTTATAGATTGGAACTGCCACCAGAGTTAGCGAATATCCACGATGTATTCCATGTTTCGATGTTACGAAAATATGTAACAGATCCTTCACATATTCTTAGAGAGCAGTCGGTGCAACTTAGAGAGAATTTGTCCTACGAAGAGCAGCCTGTAGAGATCTTGGATCGTAAAGAGCAGGTGTTGCGCCGTAGAGCGACACCATTGGTTAAAGTCTTGTGGAGGAATCATGGATCTGAGGAAGCTACATAGGAGCATGAGGAGCAGATGCGTGCTCAGTATCTGCACCTGTTTGAGTAAGGTATGTAATTTAATTTCGAGGACGAAATTTTTATAAGGAGGGGAGAATTGTAAACCCTCTATTTTTGTTATTGTACGGATTCCCTGGAATAGTCCCTAAGGAACAATTAGAGACCCTAAATGAATTATGGAGACGTTTAAGGTCGTAGAGAATCCATAGGAATTGATTTAAACTCAATTGGAGATTAAACGGGAAGTTTAAATGGTAAATGGAATTGAATAAAGTTTAGTGTGAAAAGGGACTAAAGTGAGAATAACTTTTAATGATCGTGGTCGTAGTAAGATTAAGTTATAATCTAAGGGAGGAGGATAGAATTGTCTTAGGGCGTAAGTGGAATTAATGAGACTTGTGTGGAGGAAAACAGAAGCCAAGAAGATGGTGTTGATTTTTAAATCAACAAACAAACCAGTCTCTCTCTCTCGCGAAGAAGAAGAAAGAAAAGAGAAAAGAAAAGAAAGAGAGAAGAAAGAAAAGAAAGAAGAGGGAGAGAAGAAGATCGCCGACCGATCGCCATCTCCGAGCAGCCTTGCTGCCGTCGTCGTCCAGCCGTCGAGATCGCCACGAACTGAAGCTAGGTTGCAGCAAATCAGCTCCGGCCGACGTTGAAGACGAAGCTGAAATCGCCGGCCGACAGCACCGATCGGCGCGGAGGAGAAGCCGACGAGCTACTCCAGCCCAAACCCGACCTGAACGGAGCAAGATCGAGCTGAACCACGGCCAGAACAGCCCTCCACCCGCGCGATTAGACAGTAGATCGGCGACAGGGACAGCACCGATCAACGGCAAAGACAGCTGCACGTCGCGACGGAACCAAAGGGGGAAAGAGAGAGAGGGAGAGAGGGGAAGAAAAGAGGAAGAAAACCAGTCCAATCTCAGCTCAGATCCATCTCCAAATCAGCCCAAAACCACCCCAAAAGCAATCTCAAAGCGAAGTAAACGCGATAGGAAATGGGGTGAGTTATTTAAGTTTGAAAATGATGATGTTTGTTGGTGTATAAGTTGATTCGAAATGGGTTTCGTTGTGATTTGTTGGTTGATTGTTTTTAAGCGAAAACAAGTTGAAAAATATGTGATTGAAGTTGATAGGGAGTTTAGAAAACCAAGAAAATACCAAAGATTCAAAGTGAAACTAAAACGTGCGCTAAACTAGTTTAATGGGCAATTTCGTAAATTGACCCATATGGCGTCCGTTGGAAGTTCGGATGACCCTAATGAGTTTAATTAGGCGTATTGAGGTTAATAAAAGTCGGAGATTTAATTAAGGAATCAAAAATGGAGTGTTACGCCTAAAAAGGGTCGTTTAGGAGCGATTATGTAATCTTTATTATTCGAGTTTCCAGAAGTTAACGTGAACGTAAATTTACATACATATATGTTGTGTAGATGACGAATAAGCTGGTGGAGTAATGGAAGAACGATAAGGAGCAGTTTAGAGCCTTCCGGAGAGCTATTCGGAAGTGATAGCGAAAGGTGAGTGTCAAACTGATTTTTATACGTTTTTGTTGATTTGATAAATAAATGAATGTTTCATGCATGTTTTGGTATTTTTGATGAAAATGAAATATGATTTAAATGATAAATGGTACGGTAACTGATGATATGATTTTGTGATTTCATGAAATGATGGTTTCATGTTTGAATTGCTTATATGTGAAATGAATTGAAAATATGAAAATAAAACCTATGGCTTTTCCATATAGTATCATATGAGTACGGTCTGGGTTGAGTACCCGAAGCGTGCATTGGTAGAATGAGTACTGTCAGTATGTCACTAACTAAACTAACCGCGGGAGATACCCGCAAGATGTCGTGTCAGTCAGATGTCTGAGAGATTAGGCCAATGCACGTGAAAGGTATATTATTTGCTAGCTTACCCGAGCGAGACAGGGTCCGCTCTGTAGCGATGTAGGATTCTGCTGCATGACCTGGAAAGAGCGATGTAGGATTCCGCTCCATACTAGGAGGCCATGAGGTACGGGTCACTAGGTTGGCGGGAGCCGGATTGGCTGGCTGGACACCTTCGAGCGGAGTCGGACCATATTCGGTTTAATGAAAAGAAAAATGATTTTTGAATAAAAACCCCGCAACCATAGGAGATCCCATTATGAAATTGAAAACCGTGCAATATATGTTTTATATTATGGATGCATGAAACTTGATTTTAAATAAATCAATTTGAAAATGTTTTAGGGAGGCTTTTATAAAGTATGGTTTAAATGATGTAATATGACACTCACTGGGCTTTTAAAGCTCACCCAATATTTTCTGTATTTTCAAACAAACCTCCCAGGCACAGGTACCATAGCTGCGGATTTCCCCGGACGACGTTAGACAATCGCGGCGTCAGTGCTAATGTGATTTCCCAATTATATTTTGGTTTAATGTTAAGTGATGTAAATATCTTGTTAGATCCACATGGTTTTGTAAATATTATTTTGTGGATTTAAGTTATGTTTTAGAAATAAATTGATGCATGACATGATTTTATTGATAATCAGTTCATAAATTGAAACATGAAATTGTGGTTGTGATTGTGTCGAAAAATGAGAGCCTGAGGCTCCTTAGTTTAGGGGAAACTGTTTTTATGATTTTAGAAGTGTTAAATTTTACTATTTACAGGGTGGCAAAGTCCGAAAAACGGGCGGGATGCTGCCCAAATTTTTATAAAATATTTTGTAAAGGTTTTAAAATAAAAATGAAAAATTTCCCCTCGTTTCCGCTGTTTTCGTAAATGTTGAGAAAGTATATGGCTTAGCTCTGCGGGGGATTCTTTAGTTGAGCGTAAGGGCTAACTGGAGGGTCACCGTAGGGTGCCAGCAGATCGCCTAGGAAATGGGGTCTGTCATAACCGAAGCCTTAAAATTTCATTTTCTTTGCATGGACCTTACTTATATACCCCTAGGAGCATCCCCATATGCCCGAAATAATTTTCTGGAGCCCGAAACGAAAAGTCAAATTTTTGAGACCTCTCTTTGCCGAGTACTGTTCACAGCCCATTCTAGGGCTGCTCTTGGCCTTATTTTTGCTCCATTCATTTCCCTAACTCGCATTTAGATCAACCGTAAAACGGCTCTGAAAAATTCCAACAAACGGGTGGCGAAAACTAGGAAAAACCACCTTTTTTCATCACTTTTTCAATGTCATTTTCACCATTTTCATTCTAAAATCTTACTTCTACTTTCCTTAATGCCATACATACTCAAACATACTTATTGAATACATGGAAACATATATATGAGACGGTATTACATAATGTCCATCAATGCCCTTCACCTAAATTCATAAAAAGGCAAATTACTTAAATGGATTTCTACTATTCTTATAAGCTTTTCAACTAATCTTATAAACTTTTTATAGGTTTCGTTATCACATTTTCAAAATAAAATCATGCTTAATATCATCAATTGGCTTTGGTTATATACTTCCTCTAATATGCTTTTACATGGCCTATTACATAAACAATGCCTTTCATTCAATTTTTGCATTTTTCTTCACTTATACATTTTATCAAACACTTGGTGGGCATAAAAATTCATTCAAACAATTTCCATACAACTTCATTGATTCTCCCACCAAAACCTAGCTCATCAAACTTAGTGATTTCCATGAGATTTATACTTAGTTTAAAGCTCATAAAACTCAACTTATAACATACATAAAAACCCACATGAATTTCCAACAAAATCATTAACAACAACATGATGGAAATGGGTTCAAAAGTCATGAAACTAACCTTGATTTTGCTTGATCTTGCTTCCAATTGATTTCTCTAGCTTGGGTTTACTTGGACTCTTGGTTTGGAAGCTCAAAAATGGATCAAAGCACTTGTTTCCCTTGGATTTCATCATGGCCGAACACACCCCTCCTTGGTGGCTATCTCACGGTTTTGTATTTGTATCTCTTGGTTTGTGTTTTGTGTTTTAGCGAGAAAAATGAAACAAAATGACTAAGTCAATGAATTTATAATAATCTTCTTTCAAATGACCATTATATCCTTTAATTAATTGCTTTTTGATCCTTAATTCTTGCTTATTCCACTTTGGCCCATCTCATGTAAACTCATTTCATTTTGATCCTTACTTTCTCTTAATCCCACTTTGACCTTAAGTAGGAAAACTTATTTCATTTTAATCACTTGTCATATTTACTATTCACTTAATATCATTTATAATTTATTCCAAAATAAATTCCAAATTAATTCTATGATCACTCATTCATCAAATTGACTTTACAATACTCTAAGTAGATCTCTTAGGACTCAATCCATGGCTTCAAAAAAAGTTCAAACGGAGTTTAGGTCAACAGTATTCACAATCCTGTCCATAAGGGCGTTTTCGTCGGATAACTTTCGAAACCTTCAGAAACTACTCAAACGGACTCATTTTTACTCCGTTTCAGTTTTATTATACTCTAATACCTATTCCGAAACTTGTGATCCACTTGGTCCATTTTCCAGAAAAATCATTATTCATCCGAAAATACTATTCATTCGAAAACACTATTCATCCGGTAACATTATTCATCTGGATATACTAATCATTTAAAAATACTATTCATTTGAAAGTACTATTTGTCCGTAAATACTATTCCTCTAGAAATACTATTCCTTTGAAAACACTATTTATAAAATTTTTGGTGTTATATTTTGTCTCTACTACTACACATAGTAGCATTCCCAAATCCTAGTGGCGATGAGAAATTCCGTCACGACAAGATAAGTTTCCCTAGGTTGCTTTTGGTGAGGAAAAAAAAAAAGAGTGAAAAGCATGCCGTTAAACATGAAGTTTGGAAAAGAAATGAGAAATTATTAAAAGTTTTCAAACATGAGAATATTTATAAGATATATTATAGTTTTATGGTTTTATAAAATTATTAAGGAGTTGAGAAAATTAATATTAGTTTCCAAGCGATAAAAAAAAAAAAAAACTTTATGCTTACACTAGTTTTCTAATTTTATAAAAGCTATCGAGAAAATCATTAGTTTTTCAAATTTACTTTGGGAGGATATATATATATTTTAGAAAGCGTAAACTTTAGTTAAAGGTTATCCATTCACTAAGTTTTATACTCACCATTCTTTTCATATTATTTTTGAAAAATCCTCCCCAAGTATAGGTACGAGCTGTCCATCAAAAGAGGCCCCAAGCAAGTGCGTAGGTGGGCTAACGTCACAATGCCACTGCTTTTGTTTAAATGAAATTTTCATGTCATGCATTAATTTCATATTTTGAATCTATATGTTGTAAATACTATTTTGATTCAAATATTATATGTTAAAATCAAATTATATTTTGTGCAAATGAAATTATACTTGGTGATTTTGATTATATTTTTGTGTTAAGTAAAATGAGTTCCAATTTATATATATATATATATTAGATCGAAAAATATTTGTGATTAAATTGGAGAAATTTGTTTTAAGGGCTTAAGGCCCAAAAGTTGAGATTTTGTTGCCTTAGAAGTGTTAAAGTTTTTAAACTTGCAGAGTGACATGTTCAGAAAACAATTGTCATGCTGCCTGACTTTTGAGAAATCGATTTCAAAAAGGGTTTGGAAAAAAAAAATTCCACGTTTTTGCGATTGAAAGAAAGTTTAGAAAAGATTTTAAATAGTAAACGACTTAACTTCACGGAAACTTTCCAGCCGAGTTAGATATTCGTTAGAGAGCTACCGTGAGATTGACGGCAAGCCTAATAAGGAGAGGGTCCTATCAATGCACCTTGTTTTTGTTCTTCAAGAATATCTGCAAATTAAAGAGTTCAATTAGAGGTAAAAAGAATAAAGTAAATCAGATTGAGATAAAGAAACTTTTTCCTATTTTATAGCCAAAACCAAATCTGGTCATTATTATGATTAGATTTATCCAAGAGATTAAATTCAATTTTTGGTAATATCTGCAATAAATGATAAAGATTTCCTTTAAAATCAATAGAAAATATCAGAGATAATTTCAAAAGATAATTCCAAAGAAGTTTATCATAAAAAGAATATCTTTTTATAAACTGGAAATTCCTTTTAATAAAAAGACATAGATAAAAGCCCCAAGATTTTCTCTCAAGATAATATTTCAAAAAAACTGAAGGAAAAAAAAAAAAAAAAAAAAAAAAACAGATGGAACCCATCTTGGCTCCTCTCTTAAGTCAAGAAAAATCTCATGAAAACTGTTTTCTTTCTAATGGAAATTTGGAGTTTCTGAAAATAAAACCTTTTAGAAAAATTAGCGCAAATCTCATGATCACTTTATAGACATAATTTAAACAAACTGAAAATCTTCGCATTTCTTGTGTTGGACCCATGTACTAAATATATAAAATATATATTGAATATCTGGAAAAAATATTTCATTTGTAAAAGTATTCTTGAAACACATTTAAGAAATATGACTAATTTAAATAAGAGTTAAATACATAATACCCTCTGAGGTTAAGTCAAAGACAGATGCATGAATACTTTCGTAAAAAAATGAGAAACTTCATTTTAGTTTCTAAGATTTCGGAAAACTTCAAGTTTTTAAAGCTATTTTGAAAACAACTCTTTTTATCCTTAACTTTTCCAAAACTCTTTAAAAAAGTCTAAACCATCAGTCAACTAACAGTCAACATGGATAGAATGCGTAAAAACACATTTTTGCCTTTGATGGTTGTTAGTGGCACTTAAATTACCAAATTATTCTCATAAAATAATTAATTTATAAGTTAACTGAGAAAAAAATCATTAAAAATTTAAAATAAAAATAAAATAAAATTAAAATTGAAATAAATTATACAAAATTAAATTAAAAAAAAACATAAATAAAAAATAGAAAATAGAAATGCATCTCCACCATTCATCTGTAATATGAATATAATCTCATATTGTGATAAAACTGGAAACTTCTATATAAATTATCTTTACAACTTTAATAATATAAAACATGAAAATCTATAATTTGCAAACCTTTTTTGGGTTCTCTTTCTATAAATATGGTGTTCTATAAATCTCTTTTTGTACTGATCAAACTCAAAATATAATATCTGTAATTTGAAAATCTACACCAACTAATGCCTAACGAAATCTATTATATGGAACCCTGAATTTTCTTTTTACATGATAAATAATGCCTTACGATGAATAGTAATATTTACCGATATGTTCGGATGAACAATGTTTTCAGATGAATAGTATCCACATGAATAGTGATTTTTTAGAAAGCGGACCCCACAAATCAAAAGTTTCGAAATAAGTAATAAAGTCTAATGAAACTGAAACAGAGTAAAAATGAGTCTATTTGAGTAAATTTTAAGGGTTCTAAAGATAGTATGACGAAAATACCCTTGTGGGAAAAATAATGGTTATGGATGATTTTAAATCCATTTAAATTTTTTTCAAAGCATGGAATTGAGACTTAAAACACTCAATTAGAGTATTGTTTGGTCAATTTGATGATTAGATGGCCATGAAATATTTTTGGAATTTATTTAGAGGTGAATGAATTAAATGTATAAGGTAGATGATTAAATGAAAATTATATGAAGAGATTAGTGACTAAAGAAGCACAATCCATGTGATTGTGGATAGACCAATAAGAGAATGACACCTTAAGGTGAATGCGATGACTAAATGTGTAGTTAAGAAAATTTTTAAGTTGATTAAAAGGGATTAATGAATGAATTTTAAGTGATTAACCAATGAAATGCAACCATGTGTAGCATAAGGGTGTGATTGACATTATAGGCTTTGATTAAGGGCAATTTTGTCAAGTAAAAAAGTGAGCTATGTAAAGTTAAGTGTGCAAAATGGATGGAATCAATCAAATTCGGTCAAAAAAAAGCAAAAAAAAAAAATGTGAAAGAAGTGAAACTGTGAGAAGAAGGAAAAGAAAAAAGAAGAAGAAGAAAGAAGAAAAATAAGAAGAAGAAGAGGTTCCAAGGTGTTTTCATCCATCTTTTGCCCTTATTATCATCCATTTAGAATCAAGAAGAAGTAAAGAAAATTTGGTAAGTAAATTAAGTTATTTTCATGGTAGTTTTAATAGGTTTTTCTGGTTTGATGATATCTTGAGTAATTGTTGAGATTTTTGACATGAATAGAGGTTGATTATCTTCAAATCAAGCTTTGAAAGTGGAAAGAAGTTTAAAGCAAGAGTTGGTCAAGATTATTAGTAAGGTAAGAGTTGGGGTTTTCTATAATCCTGTTAATAAAATTTAATTGGTTTGATTTTAAGATATTAGATGATTATGGGATGAATTTTGATGTGGTTGATGATCATGGAAATGAAAGAAAATGATTTGAATGTGTGGGTATGTATGTATCGCCAAGAGGAATTTGGTGATATAATTGGATTGATTTTTGATGTTTGATGAAATTACATGAGATTTCATATGATTTTAAGTTGAATTGTGAAAAGAAAATGAAAAGAATGAATTGTAATGGATGATGATGATTTTTGGCTAGAATGGGGTGTATATGTGTTTGAATTGATTTTTTATGCTTGATATACTTGTGTGATGTTTTGGCACGTATTTGAGCTAAGGTGTATCAAAAGAATGAAAGAAAAATGGAGATGGAATAACTTTGGGTATTGGTTCGGCTATGGTATGGATTTAGTGTTCAAAATGTAACTTGATCATGTTGATGAGTTTTTATGATAATATGTATGTGTTTGTCTATGTTTGAATGAAAAAAATGAATGAAAAAAAAAAAAAAAAAGATGTAGATGTAGATGTGAAATCTCAAATTTGGGTTGGATATGTGGAAATTGTGTAATTCTAGTATAGGTACTTTAAGTTGAATCTAAAGTGTGATTGATATTACTTTCAAATGAACTAGTTATGATAGAATTTTAAAATGATAGGTGACTTGTAGGTGATGAACAAATTAAGGAGACAAGGGAGTGAAGGTGGAAGAGCAAGCTACTAATTTATGAGCCATGTGAGTGTAATTGATTTTATAAATGTTGACTTCATTTTTGATGTGTTTTAATTATTTTTCATGACTATTAAATGATTTGAGAATGTGATATGGTTTTATGGAAATACCAGTATGTGCACATATTATGTACATGCTTGAACATGACAAATTTTATACATGAAATTATGAAAATATGAAGTTTAATGTCATTCAAGATGATGCTTGCACGTGATTATAATTGTTGAATTAAAAAATGAAATTGAATTGTGAATGGCATGAAAATATAGTTTTCAAACACCAATGGATTACTTCATGTTTATACTAACGAATTGATGGATATGAAAAAAAATGAACGAATGATTAGACCCAGCCGGAATGCCCCTGCATGTATGGCAAGTGTTGGGAGGGTGTGTCACTATCATGGGAAAATTGAGTCTATCAGTCGAGTCGTGTCGCCCTCTATATGTGTAGGGTATTATCTCACTTCACATATACATTATGGATTAATTTCGCTGCGTGGGTGTGAGATGTCTCATGGATATGGATACTGTCACATGGGGCTATGGCTAGCTAGGGATGGTGGTTTGTCCCACCCAGCACTGGGGATGGTGGTTCATCCTGCCTAGCACCGGTGACCATATCAGTTAGGAATGGTGGTTCGTCCCGCCCAGCACTGGGGATGGTGGTTCGTCCCGCCCAGCACTGGGGATGGTGGTTCGTCCCGCCCAGGACACCTGGTCATGTTATGATGCTCTCTGGGTTCCATTGGTAGAGTTTCAGCAATACATGGAAATGTTTTTAAATGTTACATAATTTACAAATGTTATGAATTATTTTGGCATTTTACAAGTTTATGCAAGAATTGAAAACTATCATGATTTTTATGCATGAATTTAAAGTTCAAAATTTGCTTATGAAATGGTTAAAGTTTATGTTTTGATTATGAAACGTTTAAGAAATAAAAATTTCTTTTAAAAGGTTTTTGGGAGGTATATTTTTGAAAAGAAATCCATTAAATAAAAAGACCTTAACACTTATTGAGCTCTTTTAGCTTACTCTTATGTGATTTTCTATTTTAAAACCTCCCCAGATATAGGGATCAGTGATCAGAGTGCTTGCTCCTCTTCCTCGGATTAGATGGACCGGACATAAATAATGTTCTGTGAAGTCACATGTATTGTATGTTTGGATTAAATTGAAAATTGGTGTATGAATGTAAATGGAAGGATTTTAAGGAAAATTTTATGTATACGTACAATGTAAATAATAAGATTACGTATAAAGGTTTTTGATTTTGTGCATGAACGTGTGTTTCTAAAGTTGGAAATGATTTAATTGAATTATTTCTATTGTGTTTAGGAATTGGTTTTGAGATAGACCGAAGGTCCAAAATGGTAGTGGAGATTAATTATTGAAATTTTGAAGTGCTAGTAAATTGTTTAAGATGATTTGCAAGATTTGAAAATATTGAAAAACAACCGTTATACTATCAAAATTTTTAGAAAACCTAAATTATGGAAAAAAAAAAAAAAAAAAAGGAATTCTATGGTTATAATTTATAAGTTTATGAAAGGATTTATGTTTCAAGACTTACTCTGATGGGACCCACCCCAATGTCTCTTTATGGGACCCAGGTGCCCTTCTGGCACCCCACAGAACGCTTTTGTATTCTAACCCACAAAATCCAAAAGAGAATTCGAGAAGCAAAGCCTAGAAACTTAACAATCATTTATAAATTTATAACTTTAAAATCATTAAATTCAATTTCTATAAATTAAATTTCTTAAAAATTTTGGCTGTATTTCCGCTGTTTTTGGAGATTACCAAAATTTTCAAATCCCTGCAAACCAAGGAAAACACTTGTAAAACTTTCAATCACATTCTCCACTTTTATTGAACCTCTAGTCCATTTCAGAGGCAAACCCTAACCACAACTTTTCTACTAAATAAAATCAATTCAATATCAATTTCAGCATAACTGAAATCACAATTTAATTCTCATACAACACTTTATACTAAAGTTATTTAATGGCAAACTTTATATTCATTCAAAATGAATAATGACCATTTCGATTACATAACAAAACATGACAATAACTAAATTATGATTACATACTTTGGCAATCCCAAAATATATATATGCATCACATAAAAATTATATAGACTTTTCAAATACAATTTGTGCAATGCATTAATAGTGACTTCATAGAATCAGATTCTTCAGTCAGCCTATTTAGAGGGAGGGAAGCGAGTGGTCTGTCCACTAGTACCTGCACCTGGGGAGGTTTTTAAAACAAATTTACAAAATGATGAGTCCATTTGGATTGGGGCCTTACAAGAGCTCACTCTTTTTCAAAACCTATTTTTTCAGGTATCTAACACAGGTTCGTGTAGATTATTGTAGATTGTAAGAAGGATCACATGGTGATGACAAATGCTTTAATAATATTTTTAAGTAGAAACATTTTTGTATCAGTGTATATTATTTTTAATTAACCAGATTTTATAAATATGTTTTCAGAATAGTTTTATAGAGGAAATATTTTTTTAAGATATTTTGTAAATATTCTATTTATTCAATACATGCGTCTAACACGAGAAATATACATAATTTTGATTGGTTCAAATTACATTTTTAAAGCGACCATCGGATTTATAATAATTTTTTCTAAAAGGTTTTTGGAAACTTCATATTCCAATAAAAAAGACCCTAGTTTTCACGAAATTGTTCTGGACTCGAAAGAGGAATCGAAATGGGTCCCATCAAGTCTGATCACTCTCTTAAACATGATAGCTTTGGAATTAATATATAAAATTTTGTTTGTATAAGTTGTTCACTTAATAATGGAGATATATATATATGTGTGTGTGTGAAAAAAACTTGTTGATTAGAGTTTAAAATATAATTGGAAGAGCCAAATTGCATAAATAGAGTCAGCTTTTACTAATGACTTTTAGTGACTAGGGAAAGAGTAAAAATTTGATTTTTTTTTTTTTCAGTTATTATTAAAATAATGCTTTTTAGAAGAGTTTTTAGGGTATAATTGGTTTGTACATTTTAAAATCTAAAATCTCTTCTAATTACGATACGATCCTTTAACTTCAATTTAAGTAAATAATAAATGTATATAATGTGATAAAAAGTCACTTCATATGATATAGTACAGGTTTTTCTTATTATTTTCTTAAGAAGGTTGAATTAAAATTAATCTAAAATAAAATAAAATAATTAAAATAATAAATAGATAAAAGCTGATACAAAATAAAACCAATTATATGAAAATAATAAAGTGACATAAAAGCTATCCTTGAAACATACAATTACGGGCACAAAATTCAAAGGAGCAGAGCCCTTAGTTACTTAGTTCTAGTATTTTTTGTTTCCCTAAAATTATTAAATCTAAGATCAAGTGCATGTCTAGGAATGTGATTGTAATAGGCTGATTCCACGGTAATTAAATGCTAATATTATGTAGATAGGTCTCTCAATTTCCTCCAACCATTGTAACAATGGAAAAACAGTTATTATCACTTTAAGTTCACTTGAGCACAACGATTATAGTCAAATGCCCTAAAGATTATATTTGATTTAGATGGCTATCGTGTATCGTTTGATGATAGATAATACTCATTTAATCTGATATAACATCTAGGTTCAAAGTACATGAGTGATAACTGTCTTATATTGTTTGATGATAAATAATACTAATCACATGAGAGATCACTATATATATATTATTTACTTAAATTAAGGCCCTAAAGATTATATCCACTTTTGATGAGATTTTAGACTGTATGACCAAACAAGTTGAGTCTCAAAACACTTTTGGTATAAAACTTTTTTAAAATACACTATCTAAACAATAATTGAAAAAAAAAAAAAAATTGGACTTCCTTTCTATGGTTAAATTAAAAAATGTAAAACTGTAATATAATGTTACAATTTTGCTATTTCATATTTTCTACTTTACTGAATGAACCATATATTAAAAATATATATATATTGTATAGTTATTCCACCGCTATCATGCTCAACAGGGTAATCTCGCTCATTTGCTTTGCTGTTGCACTCTAAAAAGAGTTTTGTCTTCAATTGGTTTTGCACATATCTTGATCTTATTTGTGATTGTGATTTTATTCTATTTTAATTTATTTAACTGCTAAGACTTTTGTAGTTAAATACTACCGTATATTTAATTTAGACTTTCAAAGACTTTTGTAGAATAAAAATGAACTTGATGGATGTAGAATGTATATCAATTTATCTAAACAAATATGCATAATCTATATCTCTAACCTTATTGTTGAAGGATAATTTTGTTATAAAAATTTTAGTAAAGAATGGGTGTTTTATGGAATGTTATAATCCCAACTACCTGCCTTTTGTACATAATTAACTTGATTAAAACATCACAAACTACTCCTTCATTTTACAAATTCAAATTGTCTTTTATGCCAAAACTGATAGAAGAAATTCTTGTTTTCTATGGAGAAGGCCAATGGCACCCTCCATGTTGTTGGAGCATATATGTAGAAAATCTTTTCTTCACCATTAGAACTTTCATCATTATTGAGCAGTGATAACAAATATTGTTGTTTTTGAGTTTTATAGTTTGGTTTCAAAATTAGATTAAGTGATTACACAAACTTAGAAAAAGTAATCAATTTGCATTTTCATTTGTACCTTTGGAGAACACAATGTTTTCAATCTCATTTTGGCTCAAGTCCAAATACTACAAATTGTTGCAGGACTCTAAACCTGCAAAGAATCCAAACAAAATTAATAATAAAACTCAAAATAATACAAGATGATCTTTTTCTTTTTTCAACCTAGAGTTAAAAGGAGTAAATGAGTTGCTAGAAGAATATATGTTATAATTCAAAGTTTTTAATTTATTATTTACTTATATGTTGAGTTGTATAGTCGAAAAATATGAATACAGAAATTAGAATAAAAACTACCATATATATACTAGATTTTAAGAAAGTAATATTGTTCGTAGAAATATATCAGCCATAAAACTTAGTGTTTTAAAAGGTGCTAGGCGTCTATCGTAGTAGTCGTAGGTGGCCTGTGGCCAACGTAAATATATATATATATATATATATATATATATATATTACAAACTGTCTGTTAAAGAGAAGGAAGGAGAGGAAGCAATGCACCGAGTTTTGTTATTTTGTACCTACCCACATGCCAGGCTTGGTAGCTATTAACTCTGTTTCCTCTCTTTTGTATTTTCATTATTTATATTTTATAATTAAATATAAATTGCTTTATATTCTGACTCTAATTCTTTCCTTTGAAATTGCTTTATATTTTATCAACTCTGTTTCTCACAGCACTCTCATCTCTCACTTCATCTACTTCCAACATCAAACCCTTCTTCAGGTTTTCTCTGCCGTAACATTTTGTTGCCCGAGTTAACTCTTGTGTGCCTCTGTGTGTGTGTGTGTCTCTCTCTATATATATAAAGTTACTATTATTTTTCCCACTGACGATTGATAAATCATCATTTTCCTCTTTGATAATTTTAAAATGCCAAAAAACCCCCTAAAATAGTATTAATTCAAATTAAAAAAAAAAAAAGATAGAATGATGTTTCTTAAATCTATAGAGGGGAAATTGACGATTCATTAATCGTTAGGATGAAAAATAATAATAACTATATATATATATCATATTCTTAGATATATCTAGAGTATTAGTATACTTGACCAAAAAAAAAAAGAGCAATTGCATTTTAAAATTGTTTATTATAATTTATTATAACTTTATTATAACTTATTATAACTAAATATGTTTGATTACAATTAACGAATGTGATTCTACTTATCGATTATTGTAAATAAGATTTGATTAATTTAATTGTAATCAAAGATAATGAAGATATACTAAGTTACAATTAGTAATTTTAGAACTTAATTTTTTGTCAAGTGTATCACTACAAGTATACCCAAAGAAATATATATATATATATATTATCAGTGGTCACTTTGCTATTGACTTGTTCTTCCATAACCAATTGTTATAAGTTCAAAACTGTTGTAGGATTTACTTCATCTTCTTCGTTTATATTAAAATGTTTTAGAAATCGATTAAGACTAAAGTAAAATATGAAAACGAAGAAGTTCATTTAGCTTACCATGCATTGGAGTTAAGTTGATGGACAGAATGTGTTTCAATTTTTTTAAATAAATTTGCATAGTCTTATATCTGTAACCTTATTAAGTGATACTTTTGTAATAAAACTTTTATGGAAGAATGAGTGTTTTATGTAAGGTATTAATCTCAATTACTTATCTTAAATACAATGTAAGGCCCCAATCCAAGTGGATCCTAGAGAATAAATTGAGCCCAAGTGAAATGCATAAACAAAACGAATTTAAGTGCAAGCCCAGGTAATAATTTGTTGGTTTTGAATACTGCCCCTACGTTGGTTAAATGCACCCATTTGTTCAGTGGAACATGGTGATTGTATGAAGCAAATGTCATTAAGTGGACTTGAGATCACCACTTGTACACAAGGCATGGGCAAAGCAAATAGTCAAAAATCAAGGAAAATCAAGTGGGCCATTATCAAGCAAAAACAATCAAACAAATGAATTGGTGAAGAGAAAATAATAAGCGGCGATGGATAAAAAAAAATGATCAAAGAAACGAAGTCAAAGAGTGGATGAGAGAGTGACTAGTGGCAAAATAGTTTAATGAAAACAAAGGATAATTAAGTGTCAATTGGTCAAGCTAGTGGGCTCAGAGAGTGACTAGTGGTAAAATACTTTAATGAAAACAAATAATAATTAAGTGTCAATTGGTCAAGCTAGTGGGCCCAGAGATTGACAAAGACAGAGGAAATGAGAGAGTGGATTTTTTTTTTTTTTTCAAAAAAAAAAAAAGGAGTGGGTGTGTTGTGGCGGTGGAGTGCCCATTATTTATAATTGAGATTAGTGAAGCAATTTGTGCAGTTAGAAGCACACTGAAAACACTGAAACCAGAGAGTTGAAGAAGAAGCAAATAGCGAGCCACGGGAGAGAAGAGAAAAATAAGGAAATTTAGGATGGATGGATGAAATATTTGGGTGTTTAAGATATCAAGATAAGTATTTTTTATTTTAATAAGATTCGAAATCTAAAAAATTAGTTAATTTTTCTATAAGTTTTAAATTGAGTTTTAGGTAATTTTAGGGTGGATCCAAGATTATAAAGAATCATATGGGAACTTGTTTTAGATCAAGAAATAAGCAAAGAAATTATATGAGTGGATAGTTTAAGCTCAATTCAATTGATTGAATTATATTTATTTATATTTCAGTTTTTATTATTTATTGGAAATAAATTATTTGTTTAGTCAATTGATTTTATAGATTAGAAATTATGTTTTACGATTGAAATGAAAATTTATTACGAATTCGTATATATATAAACTTATCAAAAATTCTAGTAAGAATTTTATGTTTTTAGTTTAAGTTATTATTAGAAAATTTTCAGAATATTTCAAATAATATAATTTTATGTTTTAAGAAATAATATTGATTTTTGTTTTGGAAAAGAAAAATAGTTCTCCATAATTATATGGATATTCAGAAAAGATTTGAGAAAGGAAAAATAAAATATTTTCAGAACACTAAGGTTGTACCCTCCCCTCTAACAGTCAAACAGACTATATATATGTGATATCTAGATTCGCCCAACACATGTATGACAGATGTCTAGAGAGTCATTGAAATGTCGAGAGTGTCATTGAGTTGTCGGGAGAGTCATTGAGTCGCTCAGCACATATATGGTAGATATTATTCTTCGCTCTGCG
This sequence comes from Nephelium lappaceum, assembly GCA_021234005.1. Classification (NCBI taxonomy): domain Eukaryota; kingdom Viridiplantae; phylum Streptophyta; class Magnoliopsida; order Sapindales; family Sapindaceae; genus Nephelium; species Nephelium lappaceum. Next base: position 685,294 of record CM037996.1, read on the forward strand.
TGTGTATTGAGTATCTCCACTACCTATGATGGATTTCCTTGAATACTAGTTGGTGTAGATTTTTATATTACAGATATTGTATATTGAGATTGATCAGTATAAAAAAAGATTAACCAAATACCAGATTTACAGAAAGAGATTCCAACAAAATTTTATGGATTATAGAATTCATATTTTATATTATTAAAATTATAAAGATAATTTAAATAAAAGTTTCCAATTTTACCACGATATGAGATTTATATACAATTTTATTTCCTGATATAAATTTATAGAAATAATTTAGTAGTATTTATTATTACTTGAAATATTTTGTGTTTTATTTATTTATTTTTTTTTTAAAGAAAAGTTATATCCACTCATTGGACGTTAATACTCACTCTTTTATAAAACCCATTTTTTCAGGTATCTGACGTAGGTTCGTGCAGATTATTACAAATTGTGAGAAAGGCTATATGGTGATGACAAATGCATTAATAATATTTTTGAATAGAAACATTTTTTATATAAGTATATATTATTTTTAATTAATCAAATTTCGTAAATATGTTTCCAAAATAGTTTTATAAATAAAATATCTTTTTAGTTTTTTTTTTTTGTGAATGTTCTATTTATTCAATGCATGAGTCCAACATAAGAAATGTACAAATTTTTATTTGTTTAATTTACATTTTGATCAAAGTGACTATCTGATTTAAGATGATTATTTTAAAGAATTTTCAGTAAATCTAGATTTCAATCAGAAATATCCCAGTTTTTATACGATTCCTCCGGACTCGAGATAGAAGTCGAGAAGAGTCCCACCATACAAAATTTAATATAAAATATCTCAAAAACTCAAATTAATTAACAAATTCAAAATATCTTATAAGTAAAACAAAAAATGATAGAACAAATTCTTCTTTTCTATTGTGTTTGAAGGATGTAAGACGAACTCTTTAGTGTCGGAGTGCAGGTGATTTCCTCCTTGTGTTGGAGGAGCCCTTACAAAATTTATGCCGGGCCACTCATGAAACTCACTTTTTTGTTCAATAGTGGAACCGTTGTTACTGATTTTTATAGTTTATTTTAAAAATTATATAGTTAAAGTGATTAAGTGAAAGTAAAAAATAATCAATCTTTTTAAAATTTTTTTAATAATTTTGTGGAACCAAACTTTCTCAATTTCATTGTCGTACAAGCACAAATACTGTTCATATACTTTTATAAAAGAACTTACAAAAGTATATTTAATAGGAACTCTGTTGTAACTAATAAGAGCTAAAAGAATTTGTTTCAAAGCTTTAGTTTAATCAAATTTAAGATCAAACTTTGGCATATTCATCACTTATTCAATTTTGTTAAATTTTTACATAAAGAGATAAGATAAAGTTGGTCAAATAATATGCCCCTCTCACTTATATTTTAGAGGTTATGAGTTCGAGTCATAAACATCCTCTAAACTCTAAATTATTGTAATTGTTAAAAAAAAAAAAAAAAAAATCTATGAACAGAGAAGTTAAGAAAGCAGCATACCTGTAAAATCAACTATTGCTTTCAAATTGTTGGTGCTCAAAACTTAGATTGTTCAAGTTGCTCAATTTTGAGAGCTTATCTAAACCTAAAACATAGATGATAATGAATTATTCACCAACATTTTTCAAAACTATTAATGTAACAAAGAAAATTTTAACTGAAGTAATATGTAGAAACACATGCATTTAAAAGATGAATATCCATATATACATAATTTATTAAATGGCAAACAAGCGAAAAAGAATAAAATTTGAAGTAAAATTTCAACCCAAGATGTTGCTCTATTTACAAGAACAGAAAGCAGGAGATCACCTTCATTCTCAACAAAACTAGCTATACATCAAGAATTTCTAATTCTTCAAAGACAAAAAACAAAGACATATTTAGATACCAATCTTCCAAAACCTCATCTCTTGTCTCCACCAACTGGAGTTTTATCACTCTGCTAGTACTGTTGTCATAATGAATCGAATTCCATTGACAACAATCGAAATTCTTCTCTCCTTCTATCCAATCTGAAAGATTTTTATGTTGAGTACCATTGAAATAATGTTTAAGTTGGAAAAGAGCAACTCTTTCTTCTTCCATAAATGCCTGACTCAAACACCATTCTAATAAAACAAACATAAAAACCCATACCCACTTTGACCCCATGTATGTGAACTCAATTCAACAATTTCTAATTGCAGTAGACTTGCTATATATTAACTTTGTTTCGTCATTATCTTGGACGTCTTCACTATAAGACCCACCCCACTTTCTCGGTTGAAGTCAGCTGAAAATAGTGATATGTAATTATAGTAACACTACGTAATCCAAAAAATTATGAAAAAATTAATCCAAATAACGTGATAATTAACAATTTATCTTTAAATAAAATTTATAGCAGGATTTTATAAATGATGTGGAAAAATAACTCACTTACATTACAATTAGAATTAATAATTTGGATTGTATAATATTACCCATAGCCCCACCCATAATCAATTAACGTGTGAAAGTTTGGATGCAGGCAAGTAAACAAATCAAACACCACATGTAACATATTTATGAAATTCATGAAATTTCCAACAAACATATATATATATATATATAAAATTCTTTGATAAGGACGTTCTTAAAATTTTATTTAAGGACCACAAATTACAATCACTCAAGGTAGAATTCACTAAAAATATGTGATTCTAATTAGTAATCATAAAATAAAAATTTTAGAGTATCTTTACCATAGAATCAGGAACAAAGACAGAATTTTGACCTTAGGGGGATCAAAACAAAAATAAATATTTAAATTAATACATGACAATTACTTACGTTAAAATTTTAAGCCATTAAAAATAGTGATATGTAATTTTAGTAATACTAAATCATCCAAAAAATTATGAAGAAAGCAATCCAAATAATGTGTTAATTAATAATTTATCTTTAAATAAAATTTATTGGAGGATGTCATGAATGATATGGAAAATTATATTATCTCATAATTAGAATTAATATTTTGAATTGTATAATATTACTTATACCATGGGGCAAAGCTAAAAAAATCTGTTAAAGAATATTTAGGGGAATCAATTTTATTAAGAAAGAGAACAAATTGGTGCTCGGCATATCAAAAGCAAAATTTAATATGGAGAAAGAGACAAACAAAAAAAAAAATAATGGCATGCGAAGAAAGAGCGTGACGAGAGATGTATATAATAATGAGTCAGTGGACAATAGTTACAAAGAGAAAGACAGATGTGTTGCATAATGAAACATGAGACAATCAAAAGAGACAAGATTGTCTGGTGGCAAACGAGAGAGTGTTTTAAAAAGGAAATAAAAAAAAAAAAAAACAAGTGTCTTATGCAGAGTTTGAATAAGAAAAATAGAAGCATGAAAGAGACAGGCTGCCTTATATATATATATATATATATATATTTATTTATATAAAGAGAAGTGAGAGAGATTGCAACGAGAATAAGACAAAAATAAGTGTAGAGAAGATTGAAAGTGAGTTAATGGACCATTTGTTTAAAGAAAGAAAGCAAGAGGGCGTCATGGATGAGTCCATTGGAGATGAAGATTAAAATGGGCGTTGGAGTTGAATAAGATAGACTTATTTATGTATACTAATCACATGCTACACCGCCTTACATATATATATATTATTATTTCTTTTCCTTTCGTACTTATCTCTTTATTTAATTTTTTTGACTTTCCTTTTACCCTTTCATGTCACTCTCTCAACGCCTCTCTTTGTCATGTTAGTCCAATTTATTTGTTTGTATTTGTGGATCAGTCCCACTCATTTTATCTCAACATTTATCTTAGAAATTTTTATTTTGCACCCCACATTTTGTTATGACTTTTTTCCTTTTACACTTCTTCGTACATATATTTTTTATGTTTCAAAGTAAATGAGTGTATTTAGTAGAAAAATAGGCTACACTAATTTTCAATTTGAGCTCACTTAAATTTTAAACACCATAAATGATTGATTGAGCTATTTTTTAGCACTTCAATTGGACTCCTTAATAAATCCAATAAAATTATTTGTTGGACTTGTAATTAAATTGAGCCAATCTATGGATTTCATTTTGGGTTCAATTTATTTTTTGGGTTCATTTGGGTTGAAACCTTACAAATCATCCTTTCTTATAAAATTTCATCCTTGAAATTTATGAATCAACTCAACTAGAGATGTCTTACTCTAATGTTGTTGCTTCTATTTACTTATTAATGACCATAATAATTCTATTCTCAATTAATCTCTAATTTTCCATATGCATAAGATCGTAGGATAAAAACCATAACAATTCACACCTATAACTATTTTGAATAATAAACATTTTCCTTTTTATCAATTCTTATAATAAACGAAACTTAATACATCATTCCATGTAACTCTTATACTCCGTCTAGTCTTCTAAATTTCGAATAACGAATCAATATCCACTAATGAACAATTAATAACCCGTTTTTATCATTTTCTATCCATACTCTTTGGAAACAATAAACCATTCAATATCATATCCTATGACATCAATGCCATATCACATTCAAATAAATCTCATTAAATTATCTCAAAATTCAAGTATTCAATTTCAAACCTAATAAACATGAATTTTCTTAAACAAATGATTAACACTGCACTTTCACTATGCTATTATGATATTCAACAAAAATACCTTTACTAACACTATTAATATCACTACAAAACAATTATACAATCTTACACACATTTCAAGAACCAATCTGGAACCTTAATCGATACTTCAAAATTTCAATAATCTAATAACTCTAAATAATAATTATTCAAAAACACCATATATAATTCATATCATCATTCGAAATCATAAATCATAAAAATCCATAGGTAATAGTTCCAAATTCAAATACATTGAAAACAATCCTTATTGAAAGCTATTTTAGTTCCAAGTCACTATAAAAGACCACTGATAATTCACGTTGTCACCTCTTTTAATATAACAACTCTCCATAATGATAAAGAAACTCATCAAAATTTCCCTAGAATTCTACCTCTTTTTTCACCCAAATGAATATAAATAACCAATCAAATAAAATGACAAGAAACCTTGAGCAATGAATATTTCACTAATTAAAATTAATTCACTAATGCAAGAACAAATGAAGATCCAAACCGAATTCGTCACCAATAAAAATAAAATGCTAACAAAATATTTTTAACCACTAAACTTGACCAAAATCCATCAAAATTACATCCAAGTCATAACCTTATAAACTCCATAAATTACGTTATACTAACAAACAGATTCGAAATCAACACTTCAAAGCAATATATTTGACAAAGATTAAAAATTAACTCTAAAAACCTTTACAAGGAAGTCTTAAACTCTTAAATCTCATCTGTATTAAAAAATAAGGAATTATGTCCATTCATAATGACTCAATCCCATCTTATCATATCTATCAGTCAGAAGATTATCTAAACACCAAGGACTTGAATCATATAGGATCTATCCCACTTACATATTATCCTTCCAATGGAGTCCACAAACTTTTATGCTTCATAATATCAACACTTTCAAATTCTACAACTAGTGCTAAATAGCAATCAAACAAAATAAAACTATATTTATTCTACTTGATCAAAACATAAGATCATATATAAACACATCAAAATTCAATCTCCAAATATTTATATCAACTTTTAATCCGTAAACAATTCAAATCTAATGAACAACCACAACATCTAGGCATATTCTCTAATTACACTATAAATATACTTTCACCACAATATGTATACTCTACTAAATGCTATCCAAATATTCGAAATGCTAGACAATTTGATGAATCTCTTATTACTATCATACAACATATACATCTACACTAAATTGCAGCTACTAACCCTGATCTTCCATAGGTTTCGTGCGAGATTGACCATAATGATGCATGATAAAAGTACATAACTTTATTTTTAACTAAATAAAATTGAATGCTTTGTGACAAGAAAAGTATCTGAATCTAAAACCATTGCTCTGATACCAAGTTGACAGGACTCATCCCAACTCCTCTCTCGAGTTCGGAAGAATCCTGTGAAAATCGAGATTTTTCTTATTGAAATCTAAAAATCACTTGATCAAAATATAAATTGAACAAATAAAAAATCTATACATTTCTCGTGTTGGATCCATGTATTAAATAAATAGAATATTAAGAAGATATTTGAAAACGATATTTCATCTACAAAACTATTCTAGAAATACATTTACGAAATCTAGTTAATTAAAAATAATATACACTGATATAAAAAATGTTTTTACTTAAAAATATTATTAATGCATTTGTTATCACCGTGTGACCCTTTTTACGATTACCATAATTTACACGAACCTGCAGCAGATACCTGAAAAAATGGGTTTTATAAAAGAGTGAGCGTTAACACTAAGTGAGTGGATATAGCTTTTCTAAAAATATCTCTAAATAAAATATAACATATTTCAAGTTATAATAAATGCTTCTCAATTATTTATATAAATTTATATTTGAAACAACAAAATTGAATTTAAATATAATCTCATAATAAAACAGTAAACTTTATATAAATTATTTTTGTAACTTTAATAATATAAAATATAAAAATTTATAATCTGTAAAACTTTTTTAAAAATCTCTTTCTATAAATCTAGAGTTTTGTAAATTTCTTTTTATACCGATCAATCTCAGTATACAATATTTGTAATCGAAAATTTACACTAACTAGTAATTAGGGAAATCTATAATATGTGGTGGAAATACTTAACACACATGTAGAGCGAAGGATAACATTTGTCATACACGTGCTGGGTGATTCAATAATTCTCTCGACAACTCAATGACTCTCCCAACATTTGTCATACATGTGCTAGGTGAATTTAGGTTTCACACATGTGTAGCCTATCTGACTTTTAAAAGGAAGAGTACAACCTTGGTGTTCTGAAAACATTTTTATTTCGTTCTCAAATCTTAAACAATTTCTGTATCCAAATATACACAATTCTAAATAAATTGACGGGACCCGCCTCGAAGTTTCCTTTCACGGAGCTCAAGTACCCACTAGGTACCCCACGGAACCTTTCTGGATTCTAACTAGCAAGACCTAAAAGAGATTCCATGGAGCAAACCCTGAAACTTAAATCCTTTCATAAACTTATAAATTATAACCATAGAATTCTTTTTTTTTTTTTTTTTTTTTTCCATAATTTAGGTTTTCTAAAAATTTTGATAGCACAACAACTGTTTTTCAACATTTTCAAATTTTGCAAATAACTTGAAACAATTCACTAGCACTTCAAAATTTCAATCATTAATCTCTACTACCATTTTGAACCTTCGGTCCATCTCAAAACCAATTCCTAACCATAATAGAACTAATTCACTAAAATCATTTCCAACTTTAGAAACACGCGTTCATGTACAAGAATCAAAAACCTTTACACGTAATCTTACTATTTATATTGTACATATACATAAAATTTTCCTTAAAATCATTCCACTTACATTCATACACCAAATTTCAATTTAATCCAAACATGCAATACATGCGACTTCACAGAACATTATTTATGTCCGACCCATCTAATCCGAGGAAGGGGAGTAAGCACCCTGATAACTAATCCCTGCATCTGGGGAGGTTTTTAAAACAGAAAATCATAGAAGGGAGAGCTAAAAGAGCTCAATGAGTGTTAAGATTTTTCTATTTAAAGGATTTCTTTTTGAAAATATACCTACCGAAAACCTTTGAAAAGAAATTTTCGTTTCTTAAATGTTTCGTAATCGAAACATAAACTTTAACCATTCATAAGCAAACTTTGAAATTTAAATTCATGTATAAAAATCATGATAGTTTTCAATTCTTGCATAAACTTGTAAAATATCAAAATAATTTATAACATTTGTAAATCATATAACATTTAAAAACATTTTCATGTATTGCTGAAACTCTACCAATGGAACCTAGAGAGCATCATATCATGGTCAAGCGTACTGGGCGGGACGAACCACCATCCCCAGTGCTGGACGAGATGAACCACCATTCCCAGTTGGCCATAGTCTTACTTGATAGTATCCATATCCATGAGACATCTTACAACCATGTAGCAGAATTAATCCATATTGCATACGTGAAGTGAGATAATACCCCACACGTATAGAGGGGGACATGACTTGACTGACAGACTCAATTTCCCGATGTTAGTAACATACCCTCCCAACACTTGCCATACACGCAAGGGTATTCCGACCGGGTCTAATAATTCATTCATTTCATTTCATATCTGTCAATTCCATAGTATAAAAATGGGGTAATCCATTGGTATTTGAAAGCTACATTTTCATGCCAATCACGATTCAATTCATTTCTTTTTTTTCAACAATTAATCACGTACAAGCATCATCTTGAATGACATTAAACTTAACTTTATATTTTCATAATCTCATGCATAAAATTTATCATGTTCAAGCATGTACATAATATGTGCACATACTAGTATTTCCATAAAACCATATCACATTCTCAAATCATTTAATACTCATGAAAAATAATTAAGACATAAAAAATGAAATAAACATTTATAAAATCAATTACACTCACTTGGCTCATAAATTAGTAGCTTGCCCTTCCACCTTCACTTCTTTGTCTCTTTAATTTGTTCACTACCTGCAAGTCACCTATCACATTAAAATTCTATCATAACTAGTTCATTTGAAAGTAATATCAATCACACTTTAGATTCAACTCAAATTACCCATACTAGAATTACACCATTTCCACACATCCAACCCAAATTTGAGATTTCATACCCACATCTTTTTTTTTTTTTTTTTCCATCCATTTCTTTCATTCAAACACACTTAAACACATCCAAATTATCATAAAAACTCATCAACATGATCAAGTTACATTTTGAACACTAAATCCATACCATAGCCGAACCAATACCCAAATTTATTCCATCTCCATTTTTCTTTCATCCTTTTGATATACCTTAGCTGAAATTCATGTCAAAACATCACCCAAATATATCAAGCATTAAAAATCAATTCAAACACACGCACCCCATTCTAGCTAAAAATCATCATCATGCATTACAATTCATTCTTTTCATTTTCTTTTCACAATTCAACTTAAAATAATATGAAATCTTATGTAATTTCATCAAACATAAAAAATCAATCCAATTACACTACAATTTTTCCATTTGGCTGTACACTATACAACACACCCACACAATCATTTTCTTTCATTTCTAATCGCACCAATCAACTCAATTTTGTGCCAAAACGTAATATAACTCAAGCTCATGCATAAACATAACTTGACCATACACTATAACTTACATTTTCAACCATCCATACTCTTGATTTTTCTTTCAATAAATCATCTCAAAATCATATAAAACCTCTTATAAATTCATCTATACAGTAAAAATATTTCAATTACACCATGTTCTCCATTTTGATTAAATACTAGTATATCACACCATCAATCAATTCTCTTCATTTCAAGCTCAAAAATCATATTCAAATGCATCATTTAAACATCAATTAATCAACTAAAACCTTAAAATCACAATCCATTAAATTGCATAGCATTATGGTATAAAACCCTAAACTTACCTTACTAATTATCGTTGATCACAACGCCTTGAAGCTTCCTTTGCTTTCTAATCTCAATTTGAAGTTAATCAACTCCTAAATATACCATAAATTTCATTTATAACTTAATTTACGCCCGGATACCTCTAGCTCTAATTTGGTAGGCCACACCGAGTACCCCAACGGATCCCTCTTAGACCCGACTTGTCGAGGTAAGCGAAACCTGTGGAGCGAACCCTAAACTTTCTAATACTTTCTAAAACATTGTTGAGTTGGTTTTCTTTTAAATTGAAAAGGCATAGGAATTTTTTTTTTTCGATTTTTAAACTTATTTTCAGATGAAATTTCTGTAGTATAATGGCTGCATTTTTTACGTTCCAGAAAAACCTGTTTACAAAAATCAACACTTCAACTATTATTTAGAACCAACCCAACTTCTGGTTGCCTATAGACCTCAAACATGCATTCAATTTCCAAATCAAACTTGATAAAATCCAAAACACAATTTGTAAACCACATTTAATTCAAAAACAATTTAAACACAATTACAAACATATAATTACAAAATTACAAATTATTTATACAATTAAAAAGGGTGTTTACATGCAAATATAACTGATGCAAAAATAAGCTATGCAAAAATGGCGTCGTGTTGCACTACCTCACTCACCGGAGGTGATACCACTACTCGACTACCTGCTGAGAGTACCCGAGAAAGTTTTTATATCAAAACAGAAAAATAATGAGCTAGGAGCTCAGTGAGTGCTAATTTGTCTATAGTTTAAAACTCGATTTCTAAACGTCCTCCTCAAAAAATGTTTAAAAACAAATCTTTATTTCTTTAAGCATTTCAAATCTTAATTTCTCAAGCTCAATATAAGCATAAGAATTTATATATAAACGTAAACATGCATTACATTCAAAAACTCATAACTTAAAATCATATGTAGTTGAATAACTATCATAAAATTTCTTTTCTTTCAAATTTACTTTTCTTTCAAAGCTATTTCTTGATATCTTACGAAAACACCATAGCATCCCTAACTCTGGAGTCACATGACCTTTGTATGAGGAATGCTCCAACGTAGAGGACCAATCGTGACAGCTCTGAGACATCTCGCGACTATGTGTGGAATTTTCTAGTGCTAACCATAACACGCGAAACACCACCCCACATCAGTAGAGGTGACTCAACTAACAGACTATGACACTTTGTCCCCCAGGTTAGTGACTCATCCCTACTCAGGATTGTGCCAATTGATGTAGGATAGACCAGTCAGGTCAAATCTTTTCTGAAAATCTCTGAGGGCATACTAATGGTTTTGAAAATGCTGTTTCTTTCTTTTCTCAATTCAAACTTGAAAACTTTGTTTTTGAAACTATTTTTTTACAACCATATATATAAAATCAAAATCCTTATTTCAAGCTATAACTCATGCATATATTAATGCATTTAAAATAGTTTCAAGTAAGCAAATGATTTCATCGCATCAAACTCAATCAATTTAAAATACGTTTAAAATCTTAAGAAAAACACTCACAAAAATGAAAAACTACAAACGGTGCGTACAAAGCCTTTACTCCTGTCGTCTCGATCCCTGCACGTTCTCATCACCTACACAACATATGTATACATAAATTTACGTTCACGTCAACTTTTGAAAACTCCAAATAACTAAAATTACACAATTGCCCCCAAGTGACCATTTTTACTCGTAATTCTCCCCTTTTGGTTTCTTTATTGATTCTAGGATTCCAAACTCCGTTTTCTTTGCCTGTAACCGATTTATTATCACCTAGGGACATTCTAGTACTAATGGAATTGCGTTCGGAGGCCCGAAAAGAAAAACGTTCGATTTTGACCCATTTAGGCTGAACACTATTCACAGCCCTGTTTGAGGCTTTTCTTCGTTCCGTTTTCGCTTCGAACACCTTCCCAACTCGCCCTCTAGTCGGTCCAAGTTTGGTACGGAAGGAAACGGCCATCGGGTAGGCGTTTTAGGCTAAAAATGCGTTGTTTTCGTTACTAATTTCGGGCGTTTTCTTGGTTTTGATTTCTAAATTTAATCTTTCACTTTTAATAGCCTCAACACATCTAATTAAACTCGTTAGGGTCATTAAAACACTCAATGGATGCAATATAGGTCAATTTACGGAATTGTCATTCAAACTAGTATATTAAGCATTTTCTTTTCTCTTCAAAATTTTGATGTTTTTCATGATTTCCTAGGCCTCCAATAAGCTCAAAATAAACTTAAATTTCCAATTAACCTTAAGCTAAAATTTTCAAACTTTAACACCAAAATTCCACTTACAAATTTTTATCAACACAAGTGTCCATTCTAAGATTTATTTTGTTTCCAACATCATCACATGGGTAGCCCCTTAACACCACTCAAATCTCATTTTTTTCAACATCATTTTACTTGGATTTTACACATTTTTGATCACAAACAACCAACAAAACAAATCATATCAAAACCTAACTAAATTAACATCATTTAATCACCTAACACCCATTCAAATCTAACTCCATTTATCATCACCAAACTAACATCAAACTCAACTTAAATCAAATCCAAAACCTCAATGATTTCTACATAATATACTCTTATTTTTGTCACTAACTACTCAACTCATTCAATCCATAAAAACCCATATCAAAACTCAACAAAATCACCAACAAAAATCATCAATATTTAACCACCATTAAATTTCAAAATTGGACAAACTCACCACTTCTCACCTTGGCTTCTTTCTCTAGCTTGTTCTCTACCTTGGGTGAGCTTGAAAGCTTGGTGGGATGCTCAAAAATGGCTTGGAACAATTAGATCCACCTCTCTTCTTTCTTGGCCGAGCTCCCCCCTTTTGGTTTCTCTGTTTCGATTCTGGTTTGGGCTTTGGTTTTAGTGAGTGTGGCGTGAGTTTGGCAGTTGGAACGGCTGGGTTTGGCAGTTGAGAGCAGCAGTCTTCTTCCTCTTTCTTCTCCTTCGCGCGGCCTCCCTTTTTCTCGGCCAAACCTCCCTCTCGTGTCTCTATTTGTCTACTGCATTTGGTTTCTGTTTTGGCTTCGATTTGAGGCTGTTTTGGTGGCTGGTTTGGTATGTGAAGGGCTAGTCTTCCTCTCATTCTTCTCCCTCACACGATCTCTCTTTCCCTCACCCAATCTCCCTCGATCTACGTTCAGTTCTGCGTCTTTGATTATACATCTCTGTTTCGGGTCTGGTTTGAATGAGTTTGTGGTTGGTCCGGCGAGCATGGCGTCGGTTTTTGGTGGTTGGTCTTCTTCTTCTTCTTCTTCGTCTTGGCTCTCTCTCACACTCATTTTCTCTCCCTCTCTTCAATTATGCGTCTTCTGTTTCGGCTATGTTTGTTTGTGTAACTTGAGTGGAATTCTCACACTTTTTTCCACAAACAAGTCTAATAATGCCGATCATATCATTGAAAAATGTCATTCTCATCCCTCAGTTTTTAGCTTAATTCTGGTTTGACCACAAATATTAAAACTTATTTTCACTTTGGTCCCTAATCTCACTTAATAATTACTCAATGTCATTTACCATTTTACCCTTCCATTTAATCTCTAATTGGGTTTAAATAAATCTCTAAGGGTTCCTTACAACCTTAGGCCCTTCTATTGACCATTTAGAGTCTCAAATCGTTATTTAGGGACTATTACTGGGAATTCGTAAATATAAAAATTGATGGTTTACATAATTGATCATAAATTCTTAAAAACCCATCAAACTAACCATAAAAATTAACTTACTTACCAACAACTTCTCTTTACTTCTCTATGACTATTTCTTGATGAAAACAAGGAGAAGAGATTGATGGAAACACCTTGGAACCTCCTCCTCTTTCTCTTCTTCTTTTTCTTTCTTTTTCTTCTTTCTTTTTCCTTACTTTCTAACTGTTTTGCTTCCTCTCATGGGCTGCTCCAAATTTCTACTTCCTTTGGCCGAATGTCACTTGTTCTCCATCCATTCATGCCCTCACTTTATATATTAACTATCTAATTTACCATTTTGTCCTTACTTTTGCCTAAAATTACCAATTTATCATCCATTAGAAACTTGATAAATGTCTTCATCCTTATCTCTTTGCCAAGTGTCACATTTCTATTGGTTGCTTGTTTGATTTGTCTTCCTTTAGTTCTTTGTGCTTATCTCTTTCAATTCGAGTTTTCTAGAACGTCAGGATTCGATTTTTTCGGTACTTTTCGAAATTTTAGCAAAATTTTTCGAAGCCTATATTCGGACTACATGCATACTCCAGGTAGCCTTGGTGACTCTTAAAAGTCATTTTATGCCCCTTTTCGGCTCTTCGTAAAATCACTAAATCGTCTCCGACGATTTCCAGATTGATTTTGTTTTGATTCAAATTTCTTTCAAAAGGGTCATTTGGGTTTCTAAATTACCTCTTGAGTATCTTATTACTCATTTAGACCCCTTTCAAAATTTTCTAAATCTGAAAATTTGTTCGAAATTCTGATCGGATTCAGAATTATCTCTATTTATCTCTAAATAATTACAAAAATATTACATGGTTACCTAATCATCAAATTGAACATGTAATGCTCTAATTGGGTGTCTTAAAATTTAATCCCATGCTTCGAAAATTCGAATGAAGTTTAGATTAACGACATCCATATTTCCGTCCGTAAGGGTATTTTCGTAAAATAACATTCGGAGCCCTTGAAAATTATTCAAACGGATTCATTTTCACTCCGTTTCAATTTCATTATACTCTATTACTCATTTCGAAACTTGGGATTCGCTTGGTCCATTTTCCAAAAAAGTTACTATTCATCCAAAAATCACTATTCATCCAGCAACACCATTCATCCGGATATACTAGTCATCTGAAATTATTATTCATTTTAAAATACTATTCCTTCAAAAATACTATTCCATTCGGAGGTACTATTCATTCAAAAGTACCATTCATGAAATTTCGGGTTTTACATAAATGGTTTTTTGAAAACATAAAAAAAAATATTCTTTCTCAAAACATAAATTAATATTAATTAAAATACTCTGAGTACTTTATATATTAAACTCAATCTGAAAATATAAACTACCGATTGGAATTTCTAATACATACATACATATATATATATATATATATGAATACGTAATAAATTCCCATTTCAATTGTAAAACATAAATGATAATCTATAAAATCAATTAGCTAAATAAATAATTTATTTCCAAGGCATAATAAAATTGAAATATAAATAAACACAATTTAATCAATTTAATTAAAATAAAACTATCTACTCACATAACTCATTTGCTTATTTCTAGATCTAAAACGAGTTTCCATTTGATTCTTTATAATCCTGGATTCACCCTAAAATCATATAAAACTTATGAATTTATAACTTATAGAAAAATTAACTAATTTTTTGGAAATCAAATCCCACTGAAATAAAATTGCTTATCACGATAAATCAAGCACCCAAATATTTTTCATTTTTTTTTCCTTCTCTTTCTCTTTGGCTTGCCTTTCTTCTCACTATAGTTTTTCTTAATTTTTCATGTGCTGTCCGGTTCTGTGCGTGTTTATGCATAAAAAAAAAAGGAAAAAACTTATATATGTATACTAATAACACACTTTACCCCCTCACATATAAATATATATAGTATTCTTCCATTACTTCTCTTCCTTTAATACTTATCACTTTCCCTAATTTTCTTTGACTTTTCTTTTACTCCATATCACTTTCTCATCGCCTCTCTTTTTAATGTTAATCCAACTTATTTGCTTGTGTTTGTGGACCGTTCCCCCTCATGTTATCTCAACATTTATCTTGTAAATTTTCATTGAAATAAAATTACCTACTTGGATAAATCAAGCACCCAAATATTTTTTTTCCTTCTTTTTCTCTTCGGCTTGCCTTTCTCCTCTTTATAGTTTTTCTTATTTTTTGTGTGTTGCCCGATTTTGTGCTTGTTTCTGTATTAAGAAAAAAAAAAACTTATATATGTATACTAATAACACACTACACCGCCTCACATATAAATATATATAATATTCTTCCACCACTCTTCCTTTCATACTAATCTCTTTCTCTATTTTTATTTTTATTTTTTACTTTTCTTTTACTCTTCTATTTCACTCTCTCACCGCCTCTCTTTCTTATGTTAATCCAATTTATTTGTTTGTGTCTGTGGAATGGTCCCACTCATTTTGTCTCAGCATTTATCTTATAAATTTTCGTTGAAATAAAATTACCCACCTAAATAAATGAGGCACCCAAATATTTTTCTTTTTTTTTTTCTCCTCCTCTTTCTCTTCGGCTTGCCTTTCTCCTCACTATACTTGTTGTATGAAAGTAATATCTCAATAGTCATAAATTAATTGAATTCTATTGATTCCAATGCATTTATTTAAGCGTGTGTTTGTGTTTTCGTTTTACTATTTAGCACAGATGATATAATTAACTTAAGATTCATAAACCTCTGTTTTATATTTAGAATTTCTAGTGTGCTTCTTACTTAGTATATTTGATAACACTGAATAAATATTCTATGCGTTAAATATTAAATAATTACAATAATTCACATTTAGTTGATCTTTTATTTTTTCCAATGGCCATTCATTAAACTCATAATTTCAATCTTGACAATTGGAAACTAAGTTTCAAGTGTTTTAAAATGTGTAGCTCTACTATGCCCCCATAATGAAAAAGCAGTTGTTATTGATAAAGTTGACTGTGAAAGAATTCAATATAAAAGTTGAAAAGACAAACCCTTCGTCTGAAGAAACTCAACAAAGGCTAGAATGATCCAAATTCCATTGTTCCATCTAAGGTAAACTTATAAATTTGCTTTTCCTTTTTAGAATATTTTTACTTATAAAATAATTACTAATCAAATGTAGAGTAAATCTGACAGGCCCCGATCCTATACCCCCATTTTCGTACTATCAGTAGCTCGCAAGCAACCTCACTGTAACCCTCTAGTGGATATCTGATCCGATTGAAAGGTTTCCGTGAAGCTAAGCTATTTTTTTTTCATACATTTATAAAATAGATTTAATAAAAATTTGACCAACATAACGTCTATTTTTCTAAACATGTTATCCTGTAAAAAATCACAGAAAATTTTGCATACTTCTAAAAACAAACATTTTCCCAACTTTTGGGCCTCAGCCCTTCTTATCTTAAATCCACAAGCAAACCCAAATATATATTCGAATTCGAAAGCAATTTAAAACTCAATTACATGTCATGCATACATACACATTTATACATTTTCCAAAATATATATACAAATGAATATATGAAATTTACAAACATTCAATTCTCTTTTTAAATATCTATAGCATTTATACATGAATATACAGCACACATGACTCAGCCCGTCTAATCCTGTGTCGAAGTCTCTGCCCCAAATGCACCAGTCCCTGTACTTGTCATTGGGGAGGTTTTGTTTATAAAAACATGAAATATATGTGAGTTAAACGAGCTTAGTGAGTGTCACAAAACTCTATTATGGTTTCTCTTTATAAAATAAACCTCCCTAAAGTTATTTAAACATATTTATAAATCTTTCCATGCTATGAAAATAAAGTTGGTTTTCCTGAAGTTCAATCTTTGAATTTATATACTTTAATAAATTTCTATTATAAATTTAAATCAAACTTTATAAATCTAATTTCGAAAAACAATTTTGAAATGCTTTTAAATTCTTTGTTGTAAAATATAACAAGTGGCGGTAGTAAAACTCTAGGAAAATATCTGTATAAAAACAGGTCAACCATCGTTAATCTGTATCATATGGTACCCTAGGTATGAGCGGAATGTACCATCGCTCAGGCCTCCACGGAAATATGAAATTACCTTCGCTTCAACCTCCTGTTCGGTAGGGCGCTAGCTATAATATACCCTAATTCATACATGGACAACATACTAGTCGGACTAAGTAACTCAGTCCCTCTCGTTGTTAGTGACAGATACCCCTGACACTGCCATGCACGGATCCAAGTACTATAACAAAAAATCTCTGTAAATTTCTGGACGAGACAATCTTTTTATGTAACAAGCCGATCCATCCCCATCTTGGACCCCTGGCCTAGAACCCTTAAGATTCAGATGCGATCGCTTGGTCACCTCCATCTTGGGCCTTTTGATGGGTCTGGCCCCCAGGATTTGGGTAGTAGGTAATGTCCTCTGATCCATCTTTAACTTGATCAAGTTTTGGAATATCTATCAAGTGTACCATAGGTTTATAAAAACATTTCTATTTCAATTACTTTCATATTTCACATTTCACATTCCTTTAAAGCTTTAATAAATCATTTAGGAGGTTTCAATGACTTTATTTTCTTTAGCAAAAATTATTTTCAAACATTTCAATAAATAATTTTAAACATAAACATAAAAGTTAAAATAGATGGAAATATATTGATTCCAAATCGTTTCAGAAGGGACACTTGCCTATTTCTTTAACTAGCCTCACTATAGCGTGCAATTTAAACTTTCCTTTGTTTCACCGTCACTTACATATTTTTGTATTCTACGTTTAGTCGATGTTACAATTACTATAACCAAACATATACTCTACCATTGGCATATTAACATGTAAACAACCGTTTAGTTACATGGAGGTTCCGAACACCTTTCGTTCAACTTATAATAATCCCAATTATTCGTATATACTTCCCATTTGAATTTCTTAATATTTAGGCATGTAAAACACATCGAACAAAGCCTAAATTCACACTAACGCATTAAATTAAATTTAAATTAGTCTCACCCTAGGTTGGCCGAAGCTTGACCACTTCTCACACCTTCGATCTCATTCAATTTTTCCTTCATAATTATGCTTAAACACATAAATACAAGTGGAAAATCAAGTCAAATTCATAAAACATCACCCTTGTGCAATTAAACAAAGTTTAATCGTCAAGTAGCAATTTAACATTCCAATGTATCCCTTCTCAACTTTATATTAATTCCATCACTAACACAAGCTATGAAATTATTCAAAACACCTAAAAATAATTATCTAACACTTTAAACTCAACATGATTGAAATATGGCAGCTTGGGTTTCCATATTTTTGCTTTTACTTTCAACATCACAACTCAATATTTTAACACATTTACATGCATGAAAATCATTCAAATCACTCAAACTTAACTTGGACCATTGGAAATTCATCTTTACCATGACTTACATACAATACCACATCAACACTTCTTCAAGTTTCACACAAGAATTTACACTAAAATCACTTCCAATCTCATGGCAAAACAACTAGGATCCTAACCAACATCAATTCATGTTTAAATCAAAACTTCATCTCTACTAGTTTGCTTACCAATTTGTCCCCAACCTCTAGCCTTGCTTCCCCATAAGATTGAAGCCCCCAAAACTCTAAATCCATGCATAAAAATCTCATTAGAATCATCCAAAACTCATATGACAGCACATAGTCAGTTTTTCACACATTCAAGTCATAAAAACTCAATCTTTACCACTCCAAATCACTTGATTCTTGCTGAATAACCTCCCTGGACTTGTTTGCAACCCTTTGGAGGCTTAAAATCCACTAAAAATGGCTTGAAAAGAGGTGAAATATAGCTGCTGTTCTGGTGGTTTTTCTGCTGGACGAGTCCCCTGCAGTTTTTCTCTTTTTTTCTTTTTCTTTCTTCTTCTGCTGGCCGACTTTGATTCCGGTATGTTCTGCATTTTCCAACTGGTTCCCCACTTTATATACCTCATTTTAGTTAACTAATTGCCCTTCAAGTTTGGCATGTAATTATACTTCATGCCATTAATTTATTTCCACAATTTTATCATCTATTTCAATGTATTTCCATACTTTTTGTGTATCCAAAAATTTTCTTGTATATATCTCCAACCAATTAATTACTAATGTCATTTCTTTAAAATTTCATCAACCACATTTGTATCATATACTTTAATCAACCATCATATCATTTTTCGAATCTGAAATCAATTCCGTGAATTCAATTTCACATGTATCCTTATATAATCTTTAGTTAATTCACTAAATCATACTCTTTGGTAAAAATTTCTTTATTACTAATTCTCATCATATACTTTAATAAATCATCATATCGTTGTTCGGATTCGAATCTATTTCTAGTCCATATGGAAATTTCCACTAGAATGCTTTTACATATCCGAAAAATTCAATCAATTTTATTATTTCATGAATGAGGGCATGTTTGTACAATTTTTTTACAATGCTTATACTTGTCATTTCCTTTATAACACTAAAATGGGGAGAGTATATTACAAAAACACCTCAAACAAGAAATGAGAAAACTTTATCTTTTGATGAAAATGCTCAAAATCAGTTACATCGACTCAACAATGTTGATGGGATCTATTATTTCAAGAAAACTATATAAGAGATGAAATTAAGCAATTATGGGCAAGGCATTTTGTTTCCGTCAGTGTTACAGATAATGTATACCAGATTACATAAATATATCTCGTTTTTTGAGGTACATAATTACTGCTTTTAAATCTAATAAGTGGTGTTCAGTATTATTTAAATTGTTACTTGTCATCGATATGATTTACAAGTTAATTAGGATTTATCACTTCAGTTTGGAAGCTGTCAGAAAATCTAATTTCTATTATGAAAAGAATAAGTAGTGCAACATTTTATGATTTTGTGCTATGAAGATTATTTCTTAGAACTTATACGCTGAATTTTTATAAACTACTTATGATTCTTGTAGTTGATAGCCAGTATCATGGAGGAAAGCAGATGATGGGCTGAAATTGAGGGCTACAAGCTTGATGACTTATATTCCTTAATGCCATGATGCCATTTGATTTGTATAATTGACATAATGCATAATTTTAGTGACTGGCTAAGTTGTTCAAATATAATTAAACCAATATATGTGATTGTAGTATGAATGGTCGATAGAACCATTCTAGAAAAGTTCTTCGGCTTGTTTATTATTACTAGATTGTCATGGTTTCAGTGCCTGAAATATCTGAGAGGAGATCCCGAGCAAAACTTGTTATTACAAAAATAGTAATTAGACTTCACACAAGTACACCACTTGCCGAAGATGATGCAAGGATTTGCTCCAACCTTTTAATCAAAATTCAAAACTACAATATTATTTGTCCTAAGAAAAAAAAACAAATTATTGATGAATGAAACAACACAACACCTACTATGATGCAATGACAAGTTTTTCTCAAGATCTCCTCTCAAATACTTCAAACTTTGATACCATGACAAGTAACAAACAATAACAAAAAGAACTTTTCTAGAAAGTTTTTATCCACCATTCTTATAATTCAAAATATACTTTGCACAAGGAAAATTAATACTACAATCCCACATTTGGTTTAGTTACAATTTTTGTACAATTTAGCCAATCATTAGACTTATGCATAATGACGTTGAGGAACTTATGCCACCTTGTATCCCTAGATATATATTAGTTTTGACATTCTATAGCCTTCAATTTCAGCCGATCATCTGCTTTCTCCATGGTACCAGGCATCAACTACAAGAATCATAAATAGTTTATAAAAAATTCAGAGTATAAGTTCTAAGAATTAATCTACATGGTACAACACCACAAAATGTTTCACTACTTATTCTTTTCACATTAGGAATTAGACCTTATGACTGCTTAAAAATTGAAGTGACAAATTCTAATTAACTTATAAATCACACAGCTGATAAATAGTATTTTAAAATAATACCGAACACCACTTATTAGATTGTAGAAGTAATAATTCTATACCTTGAAATATATATATATATATAAATAATCCATTATAAATTTTTCTAATATTGATGAAGACAAAACACTTTGCCAATAATAGCTTAATTTGATCTCCTACTTGGTTTTCTTGAGGCATTGTTAAGAGCATATGTAACAAATTTTGAGGCATTTAATTTTCATCGAAAGATAAAGCTTTCTCATTTCTTTCTTCACCTATTCTACTCTACATTTGATCAGTAATGACTTTATATGCAAAAATATTCTAAAAGCATAAGCAAATTTATGAGCTTACCTTAGATTGAACGATCGGATTTAAATCATTTTAGTGTCTGTAGAGTATCCTCTAACGTGGCTTTTCAACTTTATATTGAAATCATTTTTCAATAGACTTTATCGATCAAAACTGTTTTTTCGTTATGGGTGCATAGTCGAGCTACACAAAAACTATAAAATTAGTTTCCACTTGTCAAAATCGAAATCAAATTAGTTTAATGAATCGCAAAATATAAAAGATCAACTGAATGTAAATTTTGTAACTATTTACTATTTAATTCATAGAATCTTTATTCAATGTTATCAAATATAGTAAGCAAGGAGTACTAGAAATTTCAAATATAAAACAGAAGTTTATGAACCATAACTTGCGTATATTATTCGTTCTAAATAGTAAAACAAAAATACAAAGACGCTTAAATGTATGCATTGGATTCAGCAGAAATGGATTCACTTATACTGTTGCAATTCAGATATTACTTTTATATAACAAGTGAGCCTCTAACTAAAACTATGAAGAAATTGACTTATGTCGAAACAACACAAGTAGTTAATGAACCTATTTGTTGGAATAAAAACAATAAATTAATTTTCATTCAATGAACTTCTTATAAACTTTAAGATATCAGACAAATTTTTCCTAGAAAATAAGTAGAGAATAAAAGTGACCTAAATCTTACATAAACGAGAGGGGAAAAGAATAATAGAAGTGAAAATGAAACAACATTCAAATATATAGAATTTTGCTTTCAATTTACTTAAGCAAGCAATTTCTCTACTAAGTTTAATAGGAACATGTAATAACAAGATTATCTAAACAATTTTAATATAATTTTTCATGTTAAACTTATTGGTTTGGAGACAATTAATTAAATAAATTGAACAAAGAAAAACACTCAATCGAGTGGATAACATCTTAGAAAAATTAACTTGAATAGCAAACAATATCAAACGAGGAAGACAGATGGCAATAGTGATTAAGAATATAAATAGTGGTACAATAAAAAAGACAACTTTTTTATGATGCATTTGTACTCCTTTTTTCACTTTTTTCTTTTGAAATGGAAATTACATCCTCTATGCATATGTGAGATTACAGATTGAATCATCAAATTCGTAATCACTTGTTAGTTGATGAAAAAGGAGGGAGTATAGAATTCATCATCATGATCACATTTCGCAACTATTTCTTATCATTGTTTATAAAATGCTCATTCAATATTATGGACTAAGGTATAATAGAAATTAGAAGCATATAAGAAAGGAAGTTTGATCAATTATGGAAAACAAAAAAGCTTAAAGTATATCACATATGTAATTATAATAAGAAGCTAGATCAAGGATGAGAATGACATGAGAAAGTTGAGATGGTTGAGTGATAAGCTTCTCACACTCAGACGTTGAGGTCATGAGTTCACATCATGTGCTTCTTCCTATTAAATTTCATTCTTACTTAAAATATAAATATTAAAAAAAAAAAAAAAACGTACATTATGGTAACACAAATGCATGATTTGCTTAAATAGTTGCATTTCATGAAATCTCAAATAAGCAAGTCCTTACGTGTATTGCTAAGTACACTAAATATATGTCAACATGCATATACTACTAGAGGTGAGAAGATATAAGATGGTAAATATGTTAATACATTTTGCCATCAGACAAACCTACAATTAAAATTGTAAAGAAATTGACACTAAAATCTAAAAACATAAATAATATAATGAACCTATATCTTCCAATTCATGCACCATGGTTTTCATTTTCATAGTGATGAATTAAGATCAACAGGTTTTCTCCTAATGAGGAGGGGAAATGAGCAAGAGTGGGATAGTTACACGAAGAATAATAGATTACTGCAAGATAAAATTAAAATGAGTTAGTTATAAAATCTTCTTTCAATTTACTTAAGTGTTCATTGTACTAATTTAAACGAACAAAAATTTCTTTGATAGTGTTTTGAATTGAAGATTGACTTCCTAATCCTGTTTCACATTAAGTTACTAATTAAATGAAGCCTAGAGGTAAAATTAATGATATCATAATCTAGGTTACATATATCAATTTAAATTTTAAGCCAAAGAAAATTCATACCTCATAATACTTATTAGGAGGTTCATGACCTATTTGGCTTTTAAAAAATAAAAATACAGTAGTCAGTTCCCAATGCAACTCAGTGTAAAACCCATGGATAAAGATTATCACAAATTTAGAAATAACCTTCAATGTTGATCATAAAAATAATAGTAATCATAATAATAATAATCACCTTTTACAAGTAATATTTTTGTCTCAATGACAACCAACCAAATAAAAAACCCAATGTATAAAAATTAATTAAAGAAAATTGAGTGATGATGAAATTACCCTTTCTTGTTTTCCTTTGAATTTTCCTTCGGTACAAGTTCTTATCTCAACTTGCCATCCATCTAGCAATTCGTATAGTTTGTCATCCACCAAATACTTCCCACTTTGATTTTGCTCAGGAGGCACTAAGAGGCTCAACCTCCAAATTAAGGAGCCTCCATTGGAACAATTTCAAGAGAAAGAGATTTTGGTTGACTCTCCATAAATGGTTTAAACTAAGAGGAAGTAGCAGCCGAAATAAAACGAAATAAAGAAAATTCAACCTTGAATGTTGGGATATGGTAACAATCTGTAGAACTTATGGATCATTATGATTAATGATGGAATTTTAAAAAGTTAATAATTTGGGGTGTACATACCATTTTAAAAGGGTGTAAATATCATCACTCATAGTACTATCCCTCCCAATCCTAGTGTCTCCCCCTTAACATGTTGGGCTTGATTCAACCCAATAATAAACTTCACATAGTTTTGACAAATGAAATTAAAGTTGGTTAAGTCAATTAAAAATGAGTGATGACATTTCCACCCATTAAAAGTGGTATGCACACACTTTTTGATGCGACCCAACCGGGATCTCTCTAAACTCTTATCTAGTAGGCATTGCTTGACACCCCAACAGATCTCTCCTAAACCCTATTAAGCGGGCTAAGAGAAATTCGCGGAGCGAACTCTTAAAACTTTCGCTTCTAACTCATTTACTCAACTTTCTTTACAAAACTACTTGGGTTGGTTTCGTTTTAAAAACTAAAATTTCATTTCAAGTTTCAAGTCCAAATCGTTTTAGAAAACTAAAATCTAGTAGCATAACGACTACATTATTAACATTGCCAAAACCTGTAAAAGAAATTTATACTCCCAAAATAGTTCTCAAACACCACCAAACTTTTTTTGCCGCAAACATACATTTCCAAATCACAATTTCCATTTCGTCAAAACTAAAAGTATAAAGTTTGCACAATTTACTTTAAAGAAACTACAACTTTCATCTTAAGAAAAAATATTTACCACTCATTTACAACTCAAAAATATATTTACAAATAACTTCTTTAAAGTCACAAAATATGCAAAATATCAACTATTCAGAAGCTTTGTCGTGTCATGCCCACCTATACTTCCGAAGGAGCTCTTTCTTTTCGGCCACCCACGACTATACCTGAGGAGGTTTTAATATAAAAACAGGAAAACTATGAGCTTTGGAAGGTCAGTGAGTATTTATAATTCTTTTTTAACTAAGGTCTTTAATTTCTAAAATACCTCAATAAAAATTTAAAAATAACTTTCTATTTCTTAAAATGCTCAAATATAAATCCCGTTTAAATGCAAAGCATTCATAGAGAATTTATAAAACTCATATGCATATTAAATTTTACAAAAAATTTGTAAATTATAAAACATACAACAATGCTAAACTAGTTCATTACTTGTAATCAAAATCTAAATGCTTTTCTTTACTTGCTAATTTTCTTTTTTAAAAACACCATTTTTATCCCTAAAGGCTTTGACCACACGACGACTATCTAACACCGCTTGTTGTGGCAATGTCACGTGGCGATTTTAAACTGACACCAACCGTGATGCAATCTGAGACATCTCACGACTATATGTAGAATTCTACATTG
This sequence comes from Nephelium lappaceum, assembly GCA_021234005.1. Taxonomy (NCBI): domain Eukaryota; kingdom Viridiplantae; phylum Streptophyta; class Magnoliopsida; order Sapindales; family Sapindaceae; genus Nephelium; species Nephelium lappaceum. The sequence continues at coordinate 710,913 of CM037996.1, forward strand.
CTAACCATAGCGTAAGATAATATCTCACATAAGTAGATACGACATAATAGACTCGATTTCCCCCCAAGTTAGTGACGCATCCCCCCAGGACTTTGCCATATTAATGTGGGATATATCGATCAGGTCTAAATCTTAAATTGGAAATCTGAGGGTATACTCATGGCCTTTGAAAACTTATTTTTGCTTTATCTTTCTAGTGCAATAAGCACAAAATCTCTTTTCTGAGTGCATTAAGCACTAAATCTCATTTTTAAGTGCCATAAGTATTAAAACTCATTTCTGAGTGCATTAAGCACTAAAACTCATTTCTTTAAGTGCAACAAGCACAAAAGAGCTTCGCTAAGTGCAAAAAAGCACAAAGTATCTCAACTTTTAAAATTATAAACTAGAGTTTTAAGCTCGAATCTCATAAAAACTTTTCTTTAAACTTTTCAAATACTAAATAAACTTTACAAAGCAATTGCAAACACTTATAAAATAAGATGTAGCACTCACTTGGATTCAAACTTAGTATAAGGAGCTTTAATTTCCTTACCATGCTCCGCTTGCTTCCTCCTCACCTACACATCACATTCTAGCTTAGAATACACAAAACTTAACTTCACAAAACTCACTACATTGCTTCTACCTCAATTAACCCATTAAAAGGGATATTTCTACTAAAAACTTCTCTTCTTGGTTCTAACTTAACCAAGGCTTTCAAATTTCATTTTCTTTCCATAATTCTTACTTATTCTCACCTAGGAACACATCTATATACCTGAAATAATTTTTTGAAGCTTGAAACAAAAATCAATATTTCTAGACCCCCTTTTGGCCAAATATGATGTATGGAGCAATCCCTTGATTTACTTTCATCCATTTTTACTCCATTCATCTCGCTAACTCACACTTAGGTCAGTCCAAAAGTCAATTCGAAAAGAAACGGCCATCGGGTGATGGTTTCTAGTTAAAACGCCATTTTTTCGACACTAATTTAAGGACAACTTTTGCATTTTTTATTCCTAATATCAATTTGCTTCTCTTTAAGGTTATAGACACTCAGTTATACTTATTCAACTCATTTAAATACATAGATAAAGTGGTATTACCTAATAACCACCAATGCTCTTCATATAGGCTTTAAAATGCAAGTTGTCTAATTTGGTTTCTAACATTTTCATGGGTTTTTCTAGCATAAAATCAATATAGACTCATACTTAAAACCCTTAGATTTCATTAGAATCCTACACCCCTCACTATGGCCTTGTATAGCCTAACACACACGAAGTTCAGTTTATTCAAGTTTTTTATGCTAAATCACTTAGGCATTTCATCAAACACTTAATCTATAACACATTTCATTGAAATCAAACTCAACTCAAACTTAGGGTTTCTCCTATATAAACCCTAGCTTATCAAACTTGAATGGCTTTACATGATTTACTCTTGCTTTATGTCTCTAAATGCTCAACTCATAACATAAATGAAAACCTCCATCAAATTACAACTCAACTTCGACACAAACTTCAAGATTAACTATCATTCAACCAAGTTCAAAGTCATGAAACTTACCTATTTTTGGCTTGATTCTTTCTCTAGACTTGTTTCTCTAACTTAGAATAGCTTCAAGTCTTAGATTGGAGCTTGAAAATTGATTGAAATCACTTGTTTCTCTCCTCCCTTAACTTGGCCAAACACACACCCTAACTTTTTCTTTGTTTCTCACGTGAAAATGGCTAAGTATTTGGGAATCAAGCACTATATATACTTTCATCTTTTTCAAAATGACAATTGTGTCCTTGAAAATTTGATTTTTATTCTTCAACTTTGCTTAATAGATTTTGACCCCTAATAGGAAAACTTACTTCAAGTTGGTCCCTTTTCACACTTAATAATCACTTAAGGCCATTTACCCATTTACCCTTCTATTTATTCTCCAATTGGGTTTAATCAATTTCTAAAAATTTTCTACATTCTTTGGGTATTTTTATTAATCATTTAGGGTCTCAAAATATCACTTAGGGACTATTTATAAGGAAACCATAAATAGAATTGGGGGCTTACAATTTCACCCCTACTTATAAAAATTTTGTCCTCGAAGTTTAAATTACATGTCTGGCTAAAAAAGATACGGATATTAGGTACGCATTTGCTCCTCATGCTCCCATGTAGCTTCCTCTGATCCATGATTCCTCCATAACACTTTCACTAATGGAATGACCTTGCTATGCAACACTTGATCTTTTCGATCTAAAATCTTCACTGGTTGCTCTTCGTAGGTCAAATTCTCCTTAAGTTGCACCAGTTGTTCTCTCAATATGTGTGAAGGATCGGTTACAGACTTACGAAGCATAGAAACATGGAAGACATCATAAATGTTGGCTAACTTTGGTGGTAACCTCAAGCGGTATGCTACTTCACTGACTCTCTCCATAATCTCGTATATGGCCCAATATATCGCGGACTCAATTTCCCTTACTTTCTAAACCTCAATACTCATTTCCATGGTGAGATGCACAAGAACACTTTATCACCCACTTAAAATTCTAAATCTCTTCTTTGATTGTCTGCATAGCTTTTCTGCCTATTAATTGCTATCTTCAACTTGTCTTTAATCACATTGATCTTCTCTGTTGTGACTTGGACAATCTCTAGGCCAAATAGCTTTCTCTCACCCATCTTATCCTAACAAATTAGGGTTCTACATTTTCTGTCATACAACGCTTCATATGGCTCCATGCCAATACTAGATCGATAGTTGTTGTTATAGGCAAACTCTATTAAAGGTAAGTGGGTATCCCAGCTCCCTTTAAACTCCATAACACAAGCTCTTAACATATCTTTAAGGGTCTGGATTGTTCTCTCAGATTGACCATCTGTTTGTGGGTGAAAGGCCATACTAAAGTTAAATCTAGTGCCTAGTGCTTCTTGTAGCTTCGGCTAGAATCTGGAGGTAAATCGTGGGTCTTTATATGATACAATGGTTACTGGTGAGCCATGCAGTCTCACGATCTCATCTACATACAATTAAGCCAACTTTTCGAGGGAATAAGTATTCTTGATGGCTAGGAAGAAAGCGGACTTCGTCAATCTGTCAACTATCACCCAAATAGCATCATGCCCGCTCTGAGTCTGTGGAAGCCTAACCACAAAATTCATTGTAATTCTCTCCCATTTCCACTTAGGAATAGGTATAGGCTGTAATAAACCTACTGGTTTCTAGTCCTTTGCTTTAATTTGCTGACAAGTTAGACATCTAAATACGAACTCTATTTATCTTTCTTTATTCCTCTCCATCAGTAATGGTCTTTCAGAGTCCAATACATCTTAGAACTCTTTGGATGCATGGCATACGCTGATGAATGTGTCTCTTCCATGATCTCTTTCTTTAGATCCCTCATATCGGGTTCACATAACCTTTATCCCATAACCACTGTCCCATTATCTCTTATTTAGAAGTCACTTTGATGCCCAACTTCTATCTCACCTCTTAGCTTCATCAAGTATGTATCCTGAATATGAAGTTCTCTCACTTGAGCTACTACTACTGGACGGACATGAAATGTTGTTAGTAAGGCTCCCGAGTCTATCGTCTCCTATTTAACACCCATGGATTGCAACTCTAACATAAGCAAATACTCTGCCTTCAGCTAGGCTAATAAACTTGTGAACTTACGGCTCAACACATCCGTTACCACATTCGCTTTACTAGGGTGATACTCAATTGTGCAATCATAATCCTTTATGAGATCTATCTATCTTCTTTGTCTCATATTGAGCTTCTTCTGTGTAAATAGGTACAGTAGACTCTTGTGATCTGTGAAGATCATACAGAGTACTCCATATAAATAGTGCCTTCATATCCTTAAAACAAATACTACAACTGCTAATTCAAGGTCGTGTGTTGGATAATTCTGCTCATGTTTTCTCAACTGTCAAGATGCATAAGCTATCACTCTATCGTTCTGCATCAATACACAATCTAGATCTTGTTTGGAGGCATAATAATAAACCATAAATCTATCATCCCCTGATTGAAGAGTAAATACAAGTGATGAGGTTAATCTCATCTTCAACTCATCAAAACTGCCCTAGCACTCATCTGACCATACAAACTTCTCTTATTTCCTTGTCAATCTTGTCAAATGAGCAACTATCTTCGAAAATCCTTCCATGAACTTTCTGTAATATCAAATTAATCCCAAGAAACTCCTAACTTCTGTCACGTTCGCGGGTGGCTTCCAATTCATTATAGCTTCTATTTTTTTGGGGATCTATTGGTATTTCTTCTACTGATACTACATGACCCAAAAATGTTATCCTATCCAGTCAAACTGACATTTACTAAATTTAGCATACTATTGGTGCTCCCTTAAAGTCTATAATATAACTTTAAGGTGCTCAGCGTGATCCTCTTGGCTATCTGAATACACCAAAATGTTATCTATAAAACAATTACAAACTTATCTAAGTATAGCTTGAAGACTCTGTTCATTAAATCCATAAAAGCTGCTGGGACATTCGTCAATCCAGATGGCATCACTAAGAACTCAAAATGCCTGTAGCGAGTCCTAAAAGTCGTCTTAGGGACATCTTCCCTGCAGATCTTCAACTGATGGTACCCTGACCTTAAGTCAATATTTGAAAACCACTTGGCTCCCTGAAGTTGATCAAATAGATCATCAATCCTTAGTAACGGATCCTGATTCTTGATGGTGACAGCTGTCTGTAATCTATACATAACCTGAGGCTCCTATCTTTCTTCTTTACAATAATACTGAGGCTCCCCAAGGTAAAGTACTCGACTTAATGAATCCCTTACTCACTAATTCTTCCATATGGACCTTTAGCTCTTTCAACTTTGCTGGTGCCATTCGATATGACGTTATGGAAATGGACTCTGTACCAGAAGCTAACTCTATCTCAAACTTTATCTCTCTATTTGGTGGTAGCCTTGTAAGGTCCCCTAGGAAGACATCTAGGGAACTCTCCTCTCTGTTCCACTACCCCTACAAGTCTGCCCTGGTGTGGTAATCCTGCCATCTGATTTATTCGATACAGTTACATTTAGGCAGTCTTTCATAAATGACCCTACTAACCACACTTGTAACATCTAGTGCTACCTACGAAACATTTGCTTGGATGATTTCTGCCATATTTTAGGCAGGCAGGTCGTGTCCTCTAGCTCTCTCTGGTGCTTCTAGACCCAATTAATTGCTTCATTGAAGTTTGACTATTCTAGGCCCCCTGACTCTGCCTCCTGCTCTCTATCCAGGAAAATTTCTCCCCACTCTTGGCAGTTTTACTAGATCCTTCCTAGTGGATACCTATCTAGCCGCATTTTTTGTTGAACTTCTTCGGCTAGGGAATGGTCTCTATGCTCCTCTCAACTCTGATAGCTGCCTCTAACAACTCCCCATACCGTGTATGCGCAGAAGATGCCACATAAGTCTTAATTCATGGGTTGAGGCCTGACATGAATTTGTTCATTTTCTGCTCTTCATCATCAATGATGGATGGAACAAGGTGACCCTACTCCGAAAACCTTTTCTCATAATCCGCTATTAAAAGGTTGTCCTACTCTAACTTGAAGAATTTTTAAATCTTGGCCTCTTTATAGCTTCTAGGGTAAAACTTCTCTAAGAATTCTCTCTTGAAAACATCCCATGATACCCCATGAGCTTGCCTCCTCTTAAGTGCATTCCACCAATCTTTTGCCCTATCTTTAAGTATGAAGGCTAAATATGTGACCATCTGGTCCTTTCAGCAACGCATGACTTGAAAAATTTCTTCATTTAACTGTAACCATGACAACGCTCGTTTTGGCTCTCTTGTGCCATCATACGGCTTCGCACCCAATTTTCGTGCGTGCTCTATAGAAGCTATCGACTCACGTGGCTGATGAAAGGTTGTTGCCAACACTTGGGCCATCTATTCTGTGTTCACTCGTGCACCACCTGGCCCTTCTGGTTGTGATGGTTCTGCTTGGGGCTGACTCTCTAGCATGTTAACAGACTCATCAATATGCTCCTCCTCATGTGTGGATGTCTCTACGGCTACCCTCCTTGTTCTTGGACGATCACGACGATGCATGCTTCTGTAAAATTCAAATATGAATAAGTGGTCATGAAAAGCACGAAAACAACTTTAAAGCTTTCTAAAATCTTTCTTAAAACTCTACAAAACTCGAGTTCTAATACCAATTTGACGCGACCCAACCCGAGTCTCTCTAAACTCTTATCCGGTAGGCCTCATCTGACACCCCAATGGATCCTTCCTAAACCCCATAGGCGGGCTAAGATAAATTGGATGAGCGAACCCTTAAAACTTTCTATTCTAACTCATTTACTAAACTTTTTTTACAAAACTAGTTGGGTTAGTTTCGTTTTGAAAAATAAAATTTCATTTCAAGTTTGAATTCCAAATCGTTTTATAAAACCAAAATCTAGTACCATAACGACCGCATTATTAACATTGCTAAAAGCTGTAAAAGAAATTTACGCTCCCAAAATAGTTTTCAAACACCACCCAACTTCTTTTACCACAAACATGCATTTCCAAATCACAATTTCCATTTCGTCAAAACTAAAAGCATAAACTTTGCACAATTTACTTTAAAGAAACTACAACTTTCATCTCAAGAAAAAGTATTTACCAATAATTTATAACTCAAAAATATATTTACAAACAACTTCTTTAAAGTCACAAAATATGCAAAATATCAACTATTCAAAAGTTTTGCCGCGTCATGCCCATCTATACTTCCGGAAAAGCTCTTTTTTCTCGGCTACTCACGTCTATACTTGTGGAGGTTTTAATACAAAAACAAGAAAACTATGAGCTTTATAAGCTCAGTGAGTGCTTATAATTCTTTTTCAACTAAGGTATTTAATTTCTAAAATATCTCCTCAAAACATTTAAAAATAACTTTCTATTTCTTGAAATGCTCAAATATAAATATCACTTAAATGTAAAGCATTCATAGAGAATTTATAAAACTCATATGCATATAAAATTTCATAGAAAGCTAGTAACTTATGAAGCATACAACAATGCTAAACAAGTTCATCACTTGTAATCAAAATCTAAAATGCTTTTCTTTACTTGCTAACTTTCTTTTCTAAAAAGAACCATTCGTATACCTAAAGGCTCTGACCACACGGCGACTAACTAACACCGCTCCTTGTGGCAATATCACGTGGTGATTTTGAACTGACACCAATCGCGACGCTATTTGAGACATCTCATGACTATGTGCAGAATTTACATTGCTAACCATAATGTAAGATAATATCCCACATAAATAGAGATAACACAACAGACTCAATTTTTCCTCAAGTTAGCGACGCATTTTTCTAGGACTTTGACATACTAATGTGGGATATACTGACCGGGTCTAAATCTTAAATCTGAAATCTGAAGGTATACATGGCCTTTGAAAACTTATTTATGTTTTATCTTTCTAGTGCAATAAGTACAAAATCTCTTTTCTGAGTGCATTAAGCACTCAATCTCATTTCTAAGTGTCATAAGCACCAAAACTCATTTCTGAGTGCATTAAACTCATTTCTTTTAAGTGCAACAAGCACAAAAGAGTTTTACTAAGTGCAAAAAGCACGAAGTATCTCAACTTTTAAAAATTATAAACTAGAGCTTTTAAGCTCGAATCTCATAAAAACTTTTCTTTAAAATTTTCAAATACTAAATAAACTTCACAAAGTAATTACAACACTTGTAAAATATGGTGTAGCACTCACTTGGATTCAAACTTCGTATAAGGAGCTTTAATGGCCTTGTCGTGCTCCAGCTTGCTTCCTCCTCACCTACACATCACATTCTAGCTTCGAATACACAAAATTTAACTTCACAAAACTCACTACGTTGCTTCTAACTCAACTAACCCATTAAAAGAGATTTTTCTTCTAAAAACTTCTCTTCTTGGTTTTAACTTAACCAAGGCTTTCAAATTCCATTTTCTTTCCATAATTCTTACTTATTCTCACATAGGAACACATCCATATACCCGAAATAATTTTTTGAAGCTTGAAACAAAAATAATATTTCTAGACCCCTTTTTGCCTAATATGATGTAGGGAGCAATCCCTTAATTTCTTTCATTTATGGTTGCGCCATCATTTTCCTAACTCACCACTTAGGTCAGTTCAAAAGCTCAATTCGAAAGAAAAGGTCATCTGGTGATGGTTTCTAGTTGAAACGTCTTTTTTCGATAATAATTTAAGGGCAACTTTTGCATTTTTCATTTCTAACATCAATTCTCTTCTCCTTAAGGTCATACAATTCAGTTATACTTATTCAAACTCATTTAAACATATAGATAAGGTGGTATTACCTGATGACCACCAATGCTCTTCATATAGGCTTACATTGCAAATTGTCTAAATTGTTTTCTAACATTTTCATAGATGTTTCTAGCAGTGGAAATCAACATAGAATCATGCTTAAACCCTTAGATTTCATTGGAATCCTGCACCCCTCACTATGGCCTTGTATGGCCTAACAACACACCAAGTTCATTTCATTCAAGTTTTTCATGTTAAAATCCTAGGTATTTCATCACCTACTTAATCTATAACACATTTAATTGAAATCAAACTCAACTCAAACTTAGGGTTTCTTTCCATATAAACCCTACGCTTTCACACTTGAATGCGCTCTACATGATTTACTCTTACTTTATGTCTCTAAATGCTCAACCTACATAATATAATGAAAACCCCCATCAAATTACAACTCAATTTGAACACAACATCAGGATTAACTATCTTCAAACCAAGTTCAAAGTCATCAAACTTACCTCTTTTGGGTTGATTCTTTCTCTAAACTTGATTCTCTAGCTTAGGATAGTTTGAAGTCTTGATTGGAGCTTGAAAATTGATTGAAATCACTGTTTTCCCGTTTCCCTTAACTTGCCGACACACACACCCTCACTCTCTCTTTGTTTCTCACATGAAAAATGGCTAAGTGTTTAGGAATAAAATGGCTAGTGTTTAGGACCAAACACTTATATACTTTCATCTTTTTCAAAATGACAATGTGGTCCTTGAAATTTTGATTTTTGTCCTTCAATTTTGCTTAATTCTAACTTAACCCCTAATAGGAAAACTTACTTCAAATTGGTCCTTTATCACATTTAATAATCACTTAAGACCATTTACCCTTTTATCCTTCTATTTATTCTCAATTGAGTTCAATCAATTTCTAAAAATTTCCTACATTCTTTGGGCATTTTCATTAATCATTTAGGGTTTCAAAATATCACTTAAAAACTATTACTAGTGAAACCATAAATAGAATTAGGGGCTTACACCTTTTGTTTTCACACCCAATAAAAAATCTAAAGTTTTCCTAATTTGTTTTTAAACTCCACTTAATATCAAAGCTACCATTTTCTCTTAATCTTATTGTACAAATTTTTGTAAATACACCACATTAAAATCTATTGTATTATTTTACTCTCGCAATCCCTAATTTCTTAGTTATATATTATAAGACTTGCATAAATGATCATCAGCTAATTTTATGGAAACCTAAGTAATATTTTTTTTTTTACAATGAATTGTGAGTGTCAATTTAGATCTTTAGTTTTTGGATGATTTGAAACATAACCTTTTCCTTGTTTGCTGAAATGATGAAGAAATTGGAATAAAGTAGTGATCTTTTAATTTGATTTGTGAGAAAAACTGACAAGAGAATAGAAAATGCTGATGTTGTAACTAATATTTGATGATATTTTTCATGATTAAATTAGGATTGTATGAATGATAAGGGGTTTTTTAATTTTTGATGGAGAAAAGATAGGGTTTGAAAGAGTAACAAAAGAAAAATCAGAATTTGAAAGAGCAAAAAGGATTTATGATATAAATGATATTTAATTAAAATTTGTAGGTATACTTATAAAATATTTATCCTTTTAGTAATGTTACTCAAGGGTATATTGTATATTAAAAAAATGATAATTTGGGGTGTGCATACAATTTTTTATGGGTCAAAATATTGCCATTGTTGTAGTAATTGATTTGGGCCCAATTATGAGAAACTTTTTCAATGATAAACTCTTCGGCTCTGTTTGATACATGGGATAAGATTGGATTATTTATATGGTATTGATTGGAAGAGATTGGATTGGATTGATTCAAATGTTTTCCCATGTTTAATGAAACTAGGTTAGGATAAGATTTAAATGAAATTTTCTAGATATATTCAATAATAAATTTAACCATAAATGAAATAAGGGAAATTATCATTTTACCCCTTGGATTTGAAAATAATGTCAAACCACCCCTAGTATTGAAAATAATAGCTAAAATGACCCAACAGTTATATGGCTAATTGATTCCGTCACTGAACTAACAATTCCGTTAATTGGAAGGGTATAAAGGTAGTTGAGGGTTAAACTGGCAAATGAATTCCTGTTGAATGGCAATACATATTTTCTTAAATATAAAAATAAATAAATAAATCACAACCACTCATGTTTGATAGGTGGTTTAAATTGCAAAAGCAAAA